>CABFVX010001585.1:62322-91905 GCA_902151425.1 Timema shepardi | reverse complement strand
CACGTGATCAAATTCATCCAATCAGAGAGCTGTTACAGGTGGTCGGGAACAACACTAGTACATATGTGTATAACCCGAATGGTAGTAAGACGCGGTGATAATATATAGGCCTATGTACAAGATGTTCGAAAACTATAGCCCAACCTGCACATATAGCTTGTTTGAACCAAAAGTAATACAAAATTCCTAAACACTTTTATACAAAAAACTATGCGAATTCCATTAAATTGTGTTCAAAGTTTCAGCGTACAGCGCTGGAAGAGCAAAGCTGTTCAAGCATTCATGTACAACAGGCTGTATAGGAGCTAGGTGCGTGGCACTAAACGCCTCGACATATTGGAGCACGTCAGCTGAACATACCATTAATAGTGCAGAATATACCACAATTAATAGTAAACAACACACCAGTACATCTAGAAATGCGAATACGTTCTAAGGGCCATCATTAACGGCTCAACATCACAAAAAGTGCTTGCCATTATTCCATGTGCAGGGCAGTGCGCCTAACTCCTATGCAACTTGTTGTACACGCATGCTTAAGCAGCTTTGCTCTCCAGACGCTGTATGCCGAAACTTAGAACACAATTTAATGGTCTTAGTATAGTTTTTCGGATGTAAATGTATAGGGATTTTGTATTACTTTTAGTTCAAATAAGTTATATCTGTGCAGTTAAGACCATGGATCTCCAAAAACCTGGTATATTTACACATATTATTATTAACATATTGCTCTGATCATTTATTTAACAAAAGTTACTTATTATTATTATTAGCACCGCGTCTTACTACCCGTTCGGGTTATACGCACTTACGCTAATGTGTAATGGTAAGGTGATTGTGAGATGAAATGGAGGACCTACAGTTTAACGTGGAATCCGAACCATGGTGGAGGCCTGGAATTCCCCACATTCACAAGATGTCTTGTCAGAGGTGAAGGAAGGGTTTGGTAATCAGATAAATCTGTACCGGGACCGAGGATTGAACCCCGCCCGCCAGCACAGAAGTCTGACACCTTACCCCTAGACCGCCAGGTCACCGTTAAAGTTCCTTATTAATTGCCCAACGTAATGACTCGTATAGTACAAATAATTAGGAGAGGGCGAAGTCCAAATTTTTGATTAGAACCAAAGCCGAATATATGAAAATATTTCCAACACCATAGTTTAGAGGTTCGAATATTTTACTAAACTATTTTTTTGTTGTATAAAAATATCATATTGTGGTTAAATGTATAACTTTGGACACATAACATAGTTTACAAAACGTTTGATCGCAAACATGTGCAGTAGGCCTATTTTTGGTGCTGTGCTGTTAAATCAAATTATAGTAACAAAATGCAGTTCAACCGCCGGATACTTTTTGTCAAGTGAACATTAATTACTAATGTTCAGTTCAGCAAACATAAATGTGTATTTTAGCTGTCAATATTGTTTTTGGGAGGCTTACAAGATTGTTAAAGCTGGCATATTTTTCTCTCTAAACGAAGTCAATGCATCTTTGAAGAAAGGTTGAAGCTAGTCAAGTTAGAATGAAAATGATCAAAATACAGTTTATCAGTCTACTTTCCTCTGATATCCATCTTTTTATACTTCATAGTTTATACTTTTCTCTCTTATCTCCTAGTTCTTGTACACAACATTGACTCTTCCATGTCCTGTTGCGCCCTTAAGTTCACCTTCGCGATGATGAGAAAATAAGCTTCGAAAGTAAAGAAGAGGAAAAATCATTATGTTCCTTGCGCTCACAAATCCAATCCGTTTTAATTATAAATCATTAGATTTTTTTGTCTTTAATTACATGTTTTTCATTATTTTTTTGGTTTAGATTTATTCTATTAAAAATATTTTAGCTCACATATATGTTTTTTTTGGTTAAAGTAGAACGTAGAAAACATTATAATTTACTTAAAAATCGAGTTTATTTTTACATTCTACTATTTACTTTTTGGTATAGCATTGTAGGCTACTTCCACTGGTCATTTCAATTTTACTGCTATTACAATATATAATATCGGAACATCACAAACTAACAATTATCGCAATAAAAACAGCACAAACTACTCCACAATCGAACAACGTGGATGGAAATAAGTTAATATTCCACTAAAAACTAAACTAAAAACAATGCTCATTAATAGTGCATCCTACGATTGTCCTGAACACCGACATTCTAACAATATATTTCATTAAAGTATTTGATATAGTAGGATTTTGGTCGAAAGAAAATTTTAGAAAGTAGAATTATGTATTTGGTTGTGGTCTATTATTATTATTATTATTATCATCATCATCATCATCATCATCATCATCATCACCACATCTTACTACCCGTTCGGGTTATACGCACTTACGCTAATGTGTAGTAGTAGGGTGATTATAAGATGAAAAGGAGGGCCTACAGTTAAACGTGGAATCCGAACCATGATAAAGGCATGGCAGTCACACATTCATAAGTTTGTGATTAATACACTTTTGTCAGCGGTGAAGGAAGGGTTTGGTAATCAGAAAAGTCTATGTTGGGAGCAAGGATTGAACCCCAGAACCCCAGCACAGAAGTTCGACACCTTACCCTTAAATCGCCAGGTCACCATGGTTTTGGTCAAGATTAATAATATATTACTAATTTTATTTTATAGTTGTTTATGGTATATATCAAAGATTACAGCTGCAGGGCACGTGATTTTGATGTATGAATACGTTAAAATAGATTTAGTAACTTTTCTAGCAGTTGGATAAGGATATGCCTATGAAATTTGGACTTTATTTTTTACTATCTGTAGAGTATTTGGTTTTGTTTAACTAAATAGGCCTACTTTTGTATATTAAAAATCTAGAATAATTATTTAGCAATAATGAGCCCATTGACAATAAAACAAATATAATTGCGATGTGTTTTGTAGTGTGTTCTTATTAATTTTGTATTAAATATTAATCCTTAATATTATTAATATGTATGGAATTTGATATTAAAATTAATAATTACCTAAAGTTTAAAAACAATATTCCATTAATATGAAGCGAATATTTTCTTAATGACCACAGTAAGCTAGTAGTATTTCTAGTAAACCAGTAAACCCTTGCGAAACTTTCGCACATTCAACCTTATACCCTCCCCCCCAAATAAAAATCATTTAGTCTTTTGTTGGGTTTTTTAAATTAAATACTCAGGGAAGTGTATGCACAAAATAATAAAGAGAGTTTATTTTCGGTAGTTGATACAAAAAATATTGTTAGATTTTTATTTTAACTTAAATTTTAAGCAAACAATGTGCTTTAACGTAAACTGAGTATACTATGTCAGAAGTTGGTAAAAAAGTCCTATCCACTGATACCTTGTTCATCGCTGTAGGCTTTGTATTACTCGATAAAAAGGGAGGTTGGCAACAGAAATAATATATAAGATAATTTAAAGAATAATAGGTTTATTTCTCCTCAAGTATTTTAATACATTTATTTTAAATTGTTTTTATACCACAATACATTAGTAGCCTTTTGAGAATTCCACCTTTTCAAAATGGTTTACCATCCGCTGGGATTTTTGTTCTCTGATAAGGAAGCTACATATTTCATATAAGCTAACTATACTCGACTAAAAAAAATGTTCTATTTATTTTTGAGCAATATAAAGGGAGGTGGGGATTCTTCTTTTGTTTTATTCCAACTAACCTATACATTCAAACTACAGTCCAATTTTCATAGGAAAGGCCATATAACTGATAGCTAGAATAGTTACTAGATCTATTTTCACGTATTCTTACGTCATATCAAGTGTCAGGTGTGATAATCATTACTAATACATTTAAAATTACAATATTAATATAGTAAAATGTTATCAATGTGAACTGCAAAAAAAGTTTGTGTTTTATAAAAGGTTCTTCCTATACAATTTGGAATGTAGTAAGACCATATTTTATAAAAACTGAACTAGAGAAAGAACGTAACTACAACTAAACGTAAAAGGTTGTTATTCTACCAAAACTCGTAGCTCGGTGTTTTGCGTGGTTTATCCCCTCAGCAGCTATTTCCAACAAGCAATCCTCCCTGCCCCCCCCCGCCCCTTCCCCCACTCAACATTTACAATTGTATAATTACCACATGAAAAGCCACGGATTGGGTGCCGGGGGTGGGGGAAGGGGTAAGGGGATTGTGTGGTCAGAAAGTGTAGCTTGAATGAAGCAAGGGGTTGTTCGCTTCGAGTATCGTCAGGATATTAATATAGAGGGGGATGGTTTTGGGTCAACAAAACTGCCCCTATAGACAAGGGAGGAGGGTGAAATGGACCAGAGACTGAAAGAAATACTCTCCCGTGCAGATCTCTTTTATTTTCCTTACAGATATTTTTATTTAAAAAAGTTTTTTTTTTCGAATGTATATAAAAAGGTTTATTTATTTGGAGTGCCTTATACATTTTTATTTCAATTGCATGCTCGTTTAAAAATATAAACTCTTATCCTATTTTATAAAGAACTAAAAATATATATTTTTGAATGCGATTCAAGAGAGAGATAGAGGTTTGGTGCTGTCATTGTTTCTTGACCGTATTCAAGTTTTAAACAGAAAGGGGGAAATAAAATTGCGAAAAAGCTTGGACTCATTAAATGTGTTGCTTTTATGTTTGAAGGGTTTATTTACTTAATATAGAAATATGTATAGTCAACACACACACACACACACATATATATATATATATATGTAGACTATACATATTTCTTTATTAATATAAATGGTTTTTATAACAATTATATATTCATATTTTACATTGCATATTGGTTTTATAAGTTTTCATCTCGTTGGATGAATTATTTTTTTTTTTAACGTCAGGTAGAAATCTAAGCTCAAGTTTCTGACATTGTTATGTTTACTGTCCATACATTTCTACCTAATTGTGGTACAAATATTAGGTTTAAGATTATTTTAAATAATGAATAAAGGGTAGTTTATTAACTTACAATCGAAGAAGGTAAATTCATAAATAGCTATAATAATAATATAAATATTTTTAGCAATCAAATATTGAGAACATGTAGCTATATTATTATTATTTTATCGGCATTAATCAAGGTGATTGAAGTAATTTCAAGTGTAATAAAACATTATGGGCCCTATATATGTTGTAAGTGTTAGTAAATGTCTGAGACTCCACTAACGAACAAGTCTAGGTATTGCGGAGAAATTTAAAAATACATTTTAAATATTAATTTTAAAGGAGATTCAAACCCTTCCCTTAATATTGCTCTAATATTTATATTATTTTCCTAAAAGGCTAGCGGCATTTCAAATTAATTGTCAAATGAAGCCGATCTAGTAACGTTTTGATCTGTCCGCACACGTACATGGGTGATGTTTTCGTACTTAAATCAGTAACCAAACTTGTGCTTAAATAAATCATGGAGAGCTGGCGGTCTAGGGGTAAGGTGTCAGACTTCTTTACTGGTGGCCGGGGTTCAATCCTCGGTCCCGGCACAGATTTATCTGATTACCAAACCCTTCCTTCACCTCTGACAAGACATCTTGTGAATGTGAGGAATGCCAGGCCTCCACCGTGGTTAGGATTCCACGTTAAACTGTAGGTCCTTCATTTCATCTCACAATCACCCTACCATTACACATTAGCGTAGGTGTGTATAACCCGAACGGGTAGTAAGACGCGGTGCTAATAATAATAATAAAAAATAAATCATCTAATATTCATATGTTTGAAATAACTACTGCGACATATACGTAGCATATTTCTGAGCTCATTGTTATTTTTTTTGATGGTTAATACTATAAATAAAAATAAAACTATTTTAAGAAAAAAAATGTATATGTATGTATTCATAAAGTCTAAACCAGTGTTATCCAACTAGTGACCCGCGGGTCAATGGGGCCCACGTTCACTGAAAACGTGGCCCTCACAATATCCTGAAGGAAAATTAAAGGGAAAACCTCGATGGCAGATGTTAAATAAATAGCTAATGATCTAAATAAAAATATTTATTCATAAATCTCTTAAATAAATGCACATTGAAATTAAATCGATTAGTAAAATATGTATAAATACATGTTTATAATGTTAAGTGTAATGAAATAGATTTTCATCTCGTAATAATTCAAATCAAAAGTTTCCGCCCTTAATATATTTCAAATTATTGAATAATTTCAGAATATTAAACTCAATGCATCCACATGTGTTAGGAAAACTTCTCACACCTCTGGGTGATATATTTTTACTTTATTTATAAAGATGCTGGGAGACCTGGTGGTCTAGGGGTAAGGTGTCAGACTTCTGTGCTGGCGGCTGGGGTTCAATCCTCGGTCCCGGCACAAATTTATCTGATTACCAAACCCTTCCTTCACCTCTGGAAAGACATCTTGTGAATGTGAGGAATGCCAGGCCTCCACCGTGGTTCAGATTCCACGTTAAACTGTAGGTTCTTCATTTCATCTCACAATCACCCTACCATTACACATTAGCGTAAGTGCGTATAACCCGAACGGGTAGTAAGACGCGGTGATAATAATAATAATAATATAAAGATACTCTTTTGTTCATTGTCCCCCACCCCTTTTGTGAATACTTGTGAACCATAACAACTTTGAGAGCAGTCTCTCTCTCCCTATCTCTCCCACTCTCTGTTTCTCTCTCTCTCCTTTCTGGAGCCTAATAGAAACATGGTGCAACCGAAAGATAGAAAGAATATTCCAGAATGATTTCTTTCGAGTTGTATACCAGAAAAAAGGCTTCCCTCACTCACTCGACTTCCAACCTTACTGTAGAACGGTCCGCGAAAGTTTAATTTCTCATTTTTCTCTGGATCTCCAAACTTGCAGTAAAATGAACCGCGACGTTCTAATCCATCAACTTTAAGCTGTCATGTATACAAATATAACTCTGGGTCAAATGTTCTTTTCATTAAATACAAACAAATTATTTTACTAACTGCGTTCACATATGAATACAATTAAAACCCGACCCCTGTCATCATCTCGCCGAGCTCATAAAGAATATCCTTAAGCTTAGTAAGCACCAGAGAACATTGTTTGCCAACATATTCTTCAACTGTTTTCCAACTGTTCCCAACTTTTCCCCAACTGTTGGCTAACTTTTCCCCAACTGTTTTCCAACTGTTCCCAACTTTTCCCCAACTGTTCCCAACTTTTCCTCAATTGTTCCCAACTTTTCCCCAACTGTTTCCCAATTGTTCCCAACTTTTCCCCAACTGTTTCCCAACTGTTCCCAACTTTTCCCCAACTGTTTTCCAACTGTTCCCAACTTTTCCCCAGCTGTTTTCCAACTGTTCCCAACTTTTCCCCAACTGTTTCCCAAACGTTGGCCAACTTTTCCCCAACTGTTGGCTAACCTTTCCCCAACTGTTTTCCAACTGTCCCCAACTTTTCCCCAGCTGTTTTCCAACTGTTCCCAACTTTTCCCCAACTTTTCCCCAACTGTTTTCCAACTGTTCCCAACTTTTCCCCAACTGTTGGCTAACTTTTCCCCAACTGTTTTCCAACTGTTCCCAACTTTTCCCTCTGTTTCCCAACTTTTCCCCAACTGTTTCCCAACTGTTCCCAACTTTTCCCCAGCTGTTTTCCAACTGTTCCCAACTTTTCCCCAACTGTTGGCTAACCTTTCCCCAACATTTTTTAATGTCTCCTTTGTGTTTCTCAGCAAGGAAGACATGTTTCCCGTGATCCATTTCAAATGGGCTACAAGAAACAATGTTGGCCAACATTTCCGACAGCAAGCAACGTGGGCCAGTCTAGTCTGATTCTGCTATTTGGATGCTTTGTTGACACTAGCGTGTGTTTGCTTGCGTCATCAAGGTTAAAAGGTGGAGAGATAGTGTGCTCGGGACCACCTTATCGGTCCACTAAGCATTCTTGCATACCGCCCCGAGTACATCACTTACTGATATCTCCTTTTGTCATGTCGTGGTCGGCCGGAAAAACTCCGGAACTGATTGAAATATTTCATACAAATACACTGTTGTGGGATTCGACAGTTGAGAACTGTAAAAATCGCGTGCAAACAAGATGTTTTAAATAAAATAAGTGGAAAGTTTCCAGTGTGTGTAAATGGACACTAACCCACCACCGTTTTCTTCTTCTCTGTCCTCTTGAGCAGCTCATAACTACATACAAAGCACACGTTATAGCAGCATCCTCCTCAACACACATCTTTCACTCAACTGAACTCTGGACGGGAAACAAAGGTTTCATCATTGTAGTCTGGACACGGAACAATGTTTCTTTAATGTCTGCCAACAATCTGTTTCCCATGTTGGCCAACAGTGTTCCCAAGTGCGCAATAAGCTAGTTGTTTTGAGAAATTATGTGTGTGTGCACATTTCGTAATACATTTTTGGGAGATTTTTAAAACTTATTTTTTGCAGTAAATTTTGAAAGATTGTACCAACCAAAAATACAATTTAAACATAGGTATTGAAAACAATTGCTTATTAAATGTCGTTTGTAGGCCTATATTAATTTGATGGGTTTACAAAATAATTTTTCTGCCCACGGTACAAACAGATAATCTTATTTTGACCTTGGGATGAAAAACGTCGGACCAACTGGATCTAAAGCGAAAGTTTAATATAGTTTATGAAACAAACCAGTATTTAAAAAAAATTAATACATTTTTAAAACCAATTTAATTGAAATAACTTGCACAAAAAATAAAAAAAATAATTGTTATAATTTTGTTTGAAGGAAAGGAAAGGAATTCCCTTTTACATTTGCTAATGTAAGACAGTTAAACAACCTGTACCTCTTCTGCGCATGCGTCTGTATTAGAACATCGCTGAAAATAAGAAGCTTCGCTACTGACAAATTAAGCACAAGTTTTCATGAAAATTACTTTTCGCCATGACAGTTGGTCGTAAAAACTGTTATAATTTGTTTTTTTGTCACCACGTTTTAATACTAGTTTGGGTTATAAACATGTACTAATTACACCAATGTGTTAGTGGTGAGGGAGGTTGAATTTACTGGAAGTGAATCCGCATTTGCGTGGAGGTAGAATTAACAAAAATTTAGGAAAAATCACCCTCCGTACATCCAACTAGATTTCAAACCCCAATCACCCTGTCTATAGCCGTAAGGACTATTGTGAGAGTGACGCCACAGACCATTCTGCCACCGGAGCTGGTACAGGTAAAGTTTAATTGTACTGATTTCAATACTGAATTAATTAGGCTATAGAAACATCTCCTGTGAGCACTCAAGTTTTCGGTGCCGAGATTAATTAATGGCTCTCTGTGGTCCGGTAGTCAAGAGCTCCTGGCTACAGATCCAGAGCTCCCGTGTTCGATCTCCAGTGTTGCCAGTTTAATGTAAAGCAATGGGTCTGTAACGGGGTCAACTTAGCCTCGTTAGAACAAATTAGGAGCTACTCAAATACACAGGTAGCGCGGTTCCGGCCTAGAAAACTGAGATTAGTGGGTAGAAAGTTCATTATATAAGCCACATGATCTTCTTGGTCAGCACAAGTTGGAGAGTTAACTTTCTTCGCCTCACGCCTACACGTAGGAGATCAAAACAGTTACGTTAATTTTCTCGGGTTCTCTTTACTTTACTACATGTTGTTGTTAGCTATGAGATTACGAATAATAGCGTGTCACCGTAGTTTTACATACACTTGAACATCAGGTCTAAAAATGATGTTTGATTTATTCAAATAGAATAACACTCAATTATACAGGAATGCTCACAGTCGGAACGAAAGGTTTTTAATACGCGGCTGTTTTAAAGTTTGAAATTTGGATGTTAGCGCGCTGCGGACCTTAGCTATAGCGGGGTTGCAAGACAAGTGAAGTCGCAACAGCCCTTTTCCTTATTTATAGTCTTACAAGAAGGCTTCTAGAATCTTCCAATATCATGATATTACACCATATTTCGTCAGCTCTTAGAAACGAGAGAAAGAATAATAATAACCTCGCCAGAATAGTTATCTGGGAGTGACTTGTTGTGCTCATAATACTCGGAAGAGGGGTGGAAAACGGTTCAAAAGCTAAGATTTTAAGACGACTACAAAGAGTCTTGTCAACAACATAAAATTATTATTATTAGCACCGCATCTTACTACCCGTTCGGGTTATACGCACTTACGCTAATGTGGAATGGTAGGGTGAATGTGAGATGAAAATGAAGGACCTACAGTTTAACGTGGAATCCGAACCACGGTGGAGGCCTGGCATTCCCCACATTCACAAGATGTCTTGTCAGAGGTGAAGAAAGGGTTTGGTAATGAGATAAATTTGTGCCGGGACCGAGGATTGAACCCCGAACAACATAAAAAAAAGATAAAATACCCCCCAGGTTTGTTAAATTAGAAGAGAAGATTTTAATACACATATGGATTCATTGAGTTTAATATTATAAAATTGCCCTTTAACTTGAAATATATTAAGGGTGGAGACTTTAGATTTGGAATATCACGACAGGGGAAATCTAGATCATTAAAAAGTTGGCACTATCTTTCCCAAAATGGGGCAGCTGCTTGGTCGGTATGGCTCGTTTGTAGTCTGACTTATGGAGTTTAAAAAAAACTTAAAATATAAGTCTTGTCTTAGTATTGTTTTTATGTCAATAGCCGCACCGCAGAATAAGAATGAACAACCTAATTAATAGTTGATTAGTGGTTAAAAGATTCGTGCCGTGGGTGGGATCACCAATAAGAGTTATCGGTTCAAATCCCGGTGCGAGGTCAATGTACTTGTTTTTTTGATCCAGTTCGATTAGGGAAGACTTGGAGGGAATATTCACCTGGAGAGAGGACGGCAAAACTACGGATAGGCTCACACCTCCCGCCGGAACCTAAACTCGATCATCCTGCCAAAAGTGGGCCAATCATTGAATCAACCCGGAAGGTTACCCACATGTTCTAAGGCCTGTGCTGTCCATCAATGAGTTAAAAAGTATTTAATCCAAGGGGATAAGGGTGAGAAAGGTGCATTTTAAGTGAAGTTACTCTCGCATCACTGTTGCAATAGACTGGACTGCCCATGACGGGGAGATCGGGGCTGGAATCCCAATCGACTGCATTGAGGAAGGTTTTCCCTAAATGGTTCTTTTCTCTCCCTCCACGAAAATTCTGGTACACTTTTTATAAATTCTATCTTACTCATTCCTAACACATTAGCTTAAATAGTTCTCTACATATCCGTTTAAATATAAATACAAATAAATACTTTGTGGGAAAGAACGAGTCCCCGGTTCAATCATCAAGACTTGATCTTCCTCCTGTATAGTTATAGTCAGGCGTGTTAACCACACTTCTAACCAAGATGATCAGGATTGACTATCGCCTGAGGGTGGTTATATCAGCCTCCCTCCTTGTCTATTTCATTCTCTCATTACCGCAGAGCTTTGAATGGCAAGAGCGAGGTTAATCTCCCAGCTTCCTTCAGGAGACGAGATATGTTACATCCTCATTACGTCATCAAGGTGTGTTTTGGTAGGTTCATTGGGGGGAGGAGGGGAGCTAATTACCACCACTGAGAGACAATACTTCATTTTAACCTATTTGTGTTAACCATGTTTCATTTTAGGTACTACAATTTTAATCAGAAGTGTCGTTTGTAAAATAAAACATAGTGTTATGCCATAAACATTTATAGCATTTTACTATATTATTATTATTATTATTATTATTATTATTATTATTTTAGAGTCATTGATAATACTCGTATCTACCAAAAGTGACAGCTGAAGATCAAATGACTTGACATATGCATATGTGAAAGTTGATCTAGTTATTTTATAGCTGAAATATAAGGCCTTTCCTATTAAAATTGGACTGTAGGTATAGTGCTCTGTACAAACAAAGCGATGTTTCAGTACTTAATTCATTAGAGTTTCTTATAACGAAATGTTTATAGCAAAGGTCATGAAATAATCAGAGAAGTATCAACTATAAAATATATACGATCGTTGTTTGCGTCTTATTAAATATAATTAGGTATATTTTCCTTGGTATGAAATCTACGTAAAGAAAAACAAAATAAACTACTAAGGCTGGTTATGAATGACTTAGATATATTGCCTTGATTTAAGATCCATCTAAAGAAACACAACTTACTTGGGCTAGAAATGAATGAATGAATAATTACTTTATGGTATCAAATCAACGAAATAAATCACAGCTTACTTAGGCTAGCTATGAATAAATATATAATTCCTCTAAGGTATAAATTCAACGTAAAGAAACAGAATTTACTTGGACTGGTTATGAATGAATAATTAATTTAGTTCTTTCTCCTTAATATAAAATCCACCTAAAGAAACCCATCTCACTTGGTCTGGTTATTAATGAATTAATAATTACTCTATGGTATCAAATCCATGCAACGAAACACAGCCTACTGGGGCTGGATATGAATAAATTATTAGTAATTCCTCCTTGATATAAAATCCACGCTATACGCGACATGCAACTGTTGGTGACCATATTCCCTCCACCCCCCTAGAGATGGCTCAGTATCCAGTCTCCACATGGACGGGATGTAAAGGGGTAGAGGAGAGGAAGAGGCCCGCAATAAAACTAAAACTGCTGACGCCGGCGGGCAATTGTGCTGCTGCAAATTTATGACGCCAAAAAGCTGAACACAGAACTAACTAAATCCAGTACAGTCTGTCGGGTATCAAGGGGTAAAAATAACCCGAGAGGTAAGGGGGACGCTGCTTCTGGTAAAGAGGAGAGAGGGGTAAGGGGCTGGTAGGTGTGTGTGTGTGTGTGTGTGTGTGTGTGGCAGACGCACTCCCACCTCGGGTGATATATCGCCATTGTGTGGAACACGACAGTTAATACTTGGGTTGGTTCCTATTCATGGTTTTAAAGGGGTGAAGTGGCAAAGAAGAGTGGGGGGAGTCATTAGTTCGTAGAAGATTCACCATAAAGGCAATGAAACCTTTTGTTTCCACGAGCAGAGCTAGTGTCGGTGGAGGCTTTGTGCCAGAGGAAAAGATAGAGTGGAAAGCTCTGGTGTACAATCAGATCCAAGTTTCGTCTCGCCATGAGGGATGCTGTTTCTTACGGTACTGCGACGAGGGTGGGGAAAAAACGTCACAGAACCCCCTTTCTTGTGGTTTAGGCGAGAAACAAGGGATGTTTTGGGCTTTAGGATGGGGGTGGGGTGGGGGGTTTATCACCTATGGCATGTTTGGGTGAATTATGGGTCTACACTCATAATTTCTTAATAAATACGCCATTAACGTTTTTGATCGTGTTAACCGAAGCTCAAGTACGACTCACAATGATAGAAACTCAGTTTTAATTCAGCTTATAGTAAAACTATAGATTTTTTTTAGAGGGGAAACAATTAAAAAAGGACCACAAAGATCATTAATGCAACTGATGGACGACCTCAGACAAGGAGAGAAAATGAAGTTTTAGGATATAAAAAGAGGAAGCTACTAATGGGACATGCTGGAGGACTCAATTTGGACAAGGTAACGGACCTGTCGAAAGACAAAACACATAATAATAATAATAATAATAATAATAATAAGGCGTAATCCCTGTCTATATACTCTATAGCCTTATGGACTGTGGTTTGTAAGAGAAGGACTCCATAGAAACAGAGATATCTTTGTCCATAGAGTTCAGATACGTGAGTACGTAGGTGGGATCCTATGGGGACAATATGTACGACTGGCGAACACATCAGTTGCGTAATTACCTAGTGGAGTCTAGTGAGCAAGAAAGAAGCCCTTGGTCGTGTACGACTTCTACCGACGGTGGTCGTATATTATCCACCTGGACGGAAAACTAACAAACCCTTTAGTCGTGTACAGTCATCTGAGCGTAGACCAGGTACAGGCTAGGCTTGATGAAGAAGGGCTCTAGATTACACACTAAGACTGATCAAGAAATTCAGTCAAATAATCGATGAATGAACACATTCATAGTAGTAAGTGAAACAGTCACAATTGCCTAAACTTATCATATTTTCATTTGTCTACATCTAATAATGATTAAAAGGAAATTTTTGTATTGCAAGACTTCGAATCTCGCCCTAGTGTATTGATGTTGTTTAGTTTTTACACTTTCCCTCCATGTGAACGCGGGGTACACTTACACTTAATCTCTATATTTCTAATCCTTATCCTACTATTGTAAATATGAGGGACGAACGAACGGATAACAAGACGTAAATAATAAATAAGTTTATATTTTAAAATTATGGTGCACCGCACAGACTCTATCTCTCTTTATCTAAATTATACTTATGGCGCGCAAGATATGTGAGACAAAAATATAATATATATTGTTATAAAAACATAATATGAATAAACAACATCTTATTTCATTAAAGCGCATACATGAAATATAATATAATACTGTTAGAGAAACATATTATTCATTGTGTGCAGTTTCAACTCCCTCTTTCCCAAAACTCTATTAAAACATACATTGGCCTATAGCTTGGAAGCTAGTTGTTGTTACACATGGATTTTAATTGGAATTTAATCCATTACATGTCTGGAATCTCATTACAACTACTATTAAGTTATACATACAAAGTACAGAATACAGAAAATACAAAACCAAATATTATAACTATATAAAAGTTACATATTTCATAATTATACTATACAATTTCTGGCATCCCAATACAATTTACAAATAAGTTATTACCTCGCCTCTGTGATTCTAAATCCAAACACACTAGAACGTGATCTGAATTCATAACACCGACATTACAAATTGGGCATTCTTTTGTTGGAAGGATTCTTATTCTATTTGTATGTTCAGCCAAGCAATCGTGTCAATCTTTTGTTGGCTTTCGGCAACTGCTTTGTTTTTTAGGTTTGTTAATGAAGATATTAATTCATAAAGTATCATTTCGATAAAAAAAGGTTCATTTTTAAGATTCCTACAATTTTGTTATCAAAAGTTATTTAGTAATTTAGAAAGTTGCGAAGACATTATTAAAAATTAAAATTTCCACTTGTGTAAAGTGTCCTCAGAATAATTTTTATGGGGAAAATAAGAAGCGCCATTTTGTTTTTCATGTTAAATAGTACTTAGATACAAACTTTAATCAAAACTGTTAAATATGATTTTGAGTAAGTCACTTTTTTGTCTATTTTTGTCCATAAGTTATTATTATTAGCACCGCGTCTTACTACCCGTTCGGGCTATACGCACTTACGCTAATGTGTAATGGTAGGGTGATTGTGATCAGTTTAACGTGGAATCCGAACCACGGTGGAGGCCTGGCATTCCCCACATTCACAAGATGTCTTGTCAGAGGCGAAGGAAGGGTTTAGTAATCAGATAAATCTTTGCAGGGACCAAGGATTGAACCCCGGCCGCCAGCATAGAAGTCTGACACCTTACCCCTAGACCGCCAGGTCACCGACTTTTTCCATAAGTAAACTACCCTTAACTTTAAGGTTAAATAGATAACTCCTTTGGCGAGCCTTATGAAAACTTTAAATACCAAGTTTTAACCCGAGCTGTAAAATGGTTTCGGTTTTAGTCCCAATAACAGACAGACGGTGTTGCAAAAAAACACATTTTCTGGTTCAGGGGGTAATAATTAAAATTCGACATCCATCAACAACTCGTATATAATTGTTTGTATGATCCAAAGCGGCTGCGAAGGAATAAAAGGATCACCATGACACAAGACTTGGCCGCTTGTTGCACTGAGACATCTCCTCTCTGCGCTACTGTTATATTTCCCCCCACCACAGGACTAGCTTTTATTATCGCCCTGGATGCTGGTGAAAGAATGTCTGCAATAAGAGAGCGGCAACTCGGACCGGCAGCCCGAGGAATGCGATATGTCGCCGAGGAACAGGGGGTGAGGATAATAGCTCATGACTCGTTACGGCAGGACAGGACAGGACTCCACACTACACTCTTCACAAGAAGATACAAACATGGCATTGACACATTTTATTATATTACTATTGTTATTCTATAGGTATGGATGGTATCTATCAAAAGTGACAGCTGCAGATCACATGACTTGACGTATGAATACGTTAAAGTAAATATACCGTAGCCCCATGGCTTCTTTGGTGCTGACTGACATCTTTGAAAGGTTACTAGACCAAATTATGTATCCCTACGCCAAACCATATGCTCTGCAAAAACATGTGTTTAGCAGCTGTCACTTCTGACGGTCAAAATGTAGGTACAGTAACCTTATGGCTTCTTTGGTGCTGACTGACAGCTCACAGCTGACTTCTGAAGGTCAACATTTAGGTATATACCTAAATTTTGACTGTCAAAAGTGACAGCTGATAAACACATGTTTTTGCAGATCATATGGTTCGGTGTAGGGATCCGTAATTTGGTCTAGTAACTTTTCAAAGCCGTCAGCTGTCAGTGAGCACCAAATAAGCCATGGGGCTACTGTATATACCTAAATGTAGACTGCCAGAAGTCAGCTGTGAACTGTCAGTCAGCACCAAATAAGCCATGGGGCTACTATAGTAGCTTTTCTAGCTGTTAGATAAATTTCTTCATATTAAAATTGGACTAAGTATTTTGCCCCGTGCAATGTTTCAGTACTTAATTAAGTCTTTGTGTCTTGTTAACAGTTTATGTTACTAATATAAACAATATTCCTTTCAGAAAATTGTTTCTTTACGAGCATGCCTAAATTAAAGCGGCTGCCTCAGTCAGCGAGAAAGTATCAACCGCTGTCAGTCCATACGGCTAAAAATACAATGGTTTGTGTCGTTTTCTGGAACTACTTCTCTATTCTGTCTAAGATTATAATACTTGCCACCCTTCACCTACAGCCACATTTTGATATGTCAATGAGAAAGAGGGGAAACACTTCTTATTCCAAGGTAAAGAGGAAAGCTCTCTGTTCTCAAATTTCTTATAATATTCTGTGTGAGCCTTTAAAAAATGGCTGTATTTGTTATAGGAAGGATCAATTCGGAGCCATTTTTGTTATGAAGCGTAGGGTTCGTAGCTAAACAAATATGGTTAAAGAGTCGTTGAGAAGGAACTAATGTCACATCTACGCACATTTTTCTACAATAATGAAACTCAAACTAGAGGGTTGTTAAGAAAAAATAACCTTTTTGAAACTCTTAGACTTTTTGTGGCGTGAAAATTAAATATTGGTTCAGGGCTGAACGTATGTGGGGAAATTCCTCGCTTACCTTTACACTAGGACTTTTATCTTCACTATGATTCTGGCTTAGTCTATACAATTATTATTATTAGCACCGCGTCTTACTACACGTTCGGGTTGTACGCACTGTGTAATGGTAGGGTGATTGGGATATTAAATGGAGGACCTACAGCTTAACGTGGAATCCGAACCACGGTGGAGGCCTGGTATTCCACACATTCTCAAGCTGTGATTAATACACCTCTTGTCAGAGATAAAGGAAGGGTTTGGCAATCAGATAAATCTGTGCCGGGACCGAGGATTTAGTCCATAACATACATTTAGATTAACACCACTTCTTTCAATTTTTTTTTCTCAAAACAAAGATATTAGTTCTAATTTTGTTTGAAATTCAAGGAAATCACTTATCAATATATTTGAAATAAAGTAATTTTTTTTTTACACAATAGCCTTAGCAAAAATTAATATATTCAACTATTCATAGATCAAGTCATGAAAGGTGCACCTAAATCCGTACTCACTAAACAGAGCTGGCGAAGTTAGAAAGCAATTTTACGACGTTTATTTACACCCACTCAAGAATAAGCAACTTAGGCAGTTAATTCGTTACCGAAGGTTTCCGCTTAAGTTTAAAAACCGCGCAAGTTGGACTGTTCTTTGATAATCTATAATTCGACTCTCATCACTTTCAAATTTCTCAGACAAATTCAGGGTTTATACTTTGCTTACAACAAATACGACCACCTTTGTGGTATAGTGGTCAGAGTTCCTATCTACAGATCCAGAGGTCCCGGGTTTGATTCCCGGCACTTCACGATTTTTCTATGAAGCAGTTGGTCTGATCTAGAAAACTGATATAAACAGCTGGAGGGCTCATTGTGCTAACCCATATCCTCGGAAGTTGGCACCATTTTTGATAACAGACGGTGGCAGCCCAGTCAGTAGGCCTCTTACGTAGGTAGACACAACTTGCGCTCAAGGTAAAAGCAAACCAAATGGCGACAACATTATCAGCTGCGCGTCGGTTTACTAGTAACGTCATAATATTATGTTTAAAGTATCGCTCGATAGATGGTTTCACAAGTTGTAAGTTGAAGTACAACAACCGTGTATCTATGAATCCATTCCACGTAACTCGAATCCGTGTAGGTTGAGGACTTAATGTGATAAAATAATCTGAACACTCAACGAAGAAATGTCTCAAATTAAGTCGTTTATAAAATTATATTAATGTTGTCAGCATGTAATTATTAGTATTATTATTATTAGCACCGCGTCTTAATACCCGTTCGGGTTATACGCACTTACGCTAATGTGTAATGGTGGGGTGATTGTGAGATGAAATGAAGGACCTACAGTTTAACGTGGAATCCGAACCACGGTGGAGGCCTGGCATTCCCCACATTCACAAGATGTCTTGTCAGAGGTGAAGGAAGGGTTTGGTAATCAGATAAATCTGTGCCGGGACCGAGGACTGAACCCCGGCCGCCAGCATAGAAGTCTGGCACCTTACCGCTAGACCGCCAGGTCACCTGTCAGCATGTAATTAACTTATTTGCCATGAGACAAACATTAATTTAGTAAAAATACATTATGTTTTATATATTTTGTTTAACGGCCTGCTTCCTCGAGAACAAGTTGTACAGAGCACGCACTATCTATCGTTTGTCAAAGTCTTATTGTTTAGTGTTTTGTTCTCCTTTCAATATACGTTAAAAAAAAAGAAAGAGGGTATAGCACATCTCATATTGCTCGCAAGCAAGAAACTGTAAAATCCAATTCCCCCCACCCAACTTGAAGCATGGCCTAGCCCCCCGACACAATGCTAGGCTCATGTTGCCAGCCCTTGAAAGATCGGATATTGTGACCTTGTTGAAAGTTCAGGTGTGAAGACAAACGCGCGAGTGTCAAGCTTTGTCGCAAGATTCGGATACAGGAGCCAGTGACGTCACTTGGGGCAGACGTAGAGTGAGCCAAGTTCCTCTAGCGGGAATTTTAACACAACGACTATTTAATGGCTTCGTTCACGGCAGGGGTTGGCAAACTTTTAATCATGAAGAGCTTATTTTCCAAAATATGTTTTACTCTGGGGGTGCCAAGAAAAATGTTGATTTTTATGTTTGCATGTTAACCTTTTATTTATGTATTTATTAGTGACAAGTTGAGAGTACACATATTTTAATTGTAATAAACAAAACGTAAATTATAATATTACAATTTTTCAGATTTAAATATTTGAGCCTCAAATTTTCAGTCATGTTACAAAGCGGGCTTATTGTTTAAAACTTATTTATGAAGATATTAATGAAACAATAAATTGAGGATTAATGATGAATAGATATCAAAGAAATTTAATTTTAAATACTCGACAACCATCCTGTAACATATCAAACAAAACTATATAACAAAAAATGTACAAAATTACGAAATATATGGCGGGCGCCTAAAATCTGTCAAAAGGACGCCATGGCACCCACGGGGACCACGTTGCTGACCCCTGATTTACGGGGCAAGGAGAAGGAAGGAAATCTAAGGGTGTTCAAACTATAGCTAAATTAAAACTAAAATACTTCCCTCCTCAATTTAATACCTGAGGGAACGCTTTTAAATAAATAATTTGCTGAATAGGTATTCTCCTGGAGAGGGGAATGGAAACCATGCTGTCATAAGAACCATCCCAGTGCAGCCAATCAGAATAGAACTACCAACTCCCGAGTCACGTAGACCTATTGTTGTACGTGACATATTGGTTCCTGCCGACAACTAGCTACCGTACCTCGTATTATATACCTGACTGTTGATATATACAGTATACCTTATTGTTGCTATACACCCGACAGTGTTGCTATGTATACCTAACTTTATTGCTATACATACTTGAATGTGTTCCAGGCAAGAAGAGGCCGCGCATCTCTCTGGACGATGATGATGAAGATGAGCACGACTCCGGGCGCCGCTCCCACTCCCTGACGCCCCCGCCCCACGCCACCACCTCCGTCCCCCCACCGCCCCTGTCCGTCTCCACCACACCATCCCCGGAGCCCCGCCTCCCCGCACCAGAGCCCGACCTGGACGAGGGGGACGGGGGAGAGACCGAGGGTGACGCGTCCCTACCCGAGAATCTGTCCATGCCCAAGAAAGGGAGCAGTAGCGGGGGATCTGCCCCGAGCCCCCCAGGGACGCTACAGCAGCCCCCGTACCTCCTGTACCACCAGCAGTACCAGCACTACCAGCAACAGCAGCAGGTGTACCCCCATCACGTGTACCCCCCGCACCCTCCACAGCGCTCTCCTGTTGACATCCTGCTGAGGGTGTTCCCCACCAGGCGGCGTGGTGACGTAGAGAGCACCCTCCACAGGTGCAAGGGTGACATACTGCAGGCCATCGAGCTTCTGGTGTGTGCGCCCCAGTCCGAGGACACACCTCCTCCCCTTCTCGCTAAGTCCGCCTTCTCCCCCCTGGGACACCCAGTGCAGTTCCACCGCTACAGCCCCCAGTCGCACCGCCGCTTCCTAGCCGCCCCCTATACCGGCACCGGCTACCTGCCCACGGTGATCCGCCCCCCGGGACCCGAGTACGGCATGCCTCTGGTCGGACACCCTCATGACCTGTACCCGGGGACCACCACCGGGGGCGTCTGCCCTGAGAAGGCCCCGGCCTCCTCTCCCGGGTCAGGCTCTGGCTCGGACAAGACGTCGTACTCGGAATAGACTCCCTCCCCGCCCCGCCGTGTTCCTTATCCTGGGAAACCCCCTGCAACGCGCATGGATACTTTGGTCCCCGCTGTGCCTCACCCCCTCCACAAAGCCTCGTCCTAACATCTTACCAGGGGCGTGGTGCCCTAGTGACTGTTAATTGTGGGGGCTCGAGGGGCAAAGACCCTCGTTCTCTGAAGTCAAGAGTTTTCTTAGTGTTCAATGATTATTTTGCAGATCCATCTCTGGTAAACATAAGGATTACTACAATTATTAATAAACACTCTATTAATAAGGATTTATTAACGGACAAATATTCACGTTGAGCAATAGGGCCTATAATAATTCGTTTAATGAACTAATTAGCAGGGTAAAAGAACCTCAGAAACTGGGTCTCATGAAACAAACATCCTGGTGTCGACAGTCCTACGTGAGCGAACAAATGAGTGTGTTGCATATCACGTGGTTTAAACTCAACAAATGTATTTATTGGAGATTGATCCTTCGAATCCTTTAGTCCCTTGACTCTTCCAGTTACTTAGCTCCTCCAGTCACTTAGCTCCTTCAGTCCTTTGAATCCTCCAGTATCTCGATTCATCCAGTCCCTTGAATCCTCCAGTTCCTCTATTCTTCCAGTCCTTCGAAATATTCCAGTCCCTCAAATCCTCCAGTCTCTTGAATCATCCAGTCCCTCAAATCCTCCAGTCCCTGGGATCCCCAAATCCCTTAAATTCTACAGTTCCTTGAATAGTTCACTCACTTAAATCCTACAGTCCCTTGAATCCACCTCTAGTCACTTGAATCCTACAGCCCCTTGAATCGTCTAGTCCCTTCCAGTTCCTTGAATCTCCCAATCCCTTAAATTCTACATTCCTTTGAATCTTCCATCCTCTTGAATCCTCCAGTCCCTTGAATCTTCCAATCACTTAAATTCTACAGTCCCTTGAGTCCTTCAGTCCCTCAAATCCTATAGTCGCTTAAAACCTACAGTCCCTTGAATATTCTAATCTTTTGAATCTTTCAGTCCCTCGAATCCTTTAGGTTATTGGGCAGTCGAAAATAATTTAGATTTAGGGTTTGAAAATTATATACATATATATATATATATATATTTAGATTTTAAATCTGAGTTTCTTTTATAAATAATATGGTACTTACTAGTGGCTTAGTCCAAACTCTTTATAGGATGAACCAACAACCAGACCCTGTACCACCAAGTTATAGATCTTACCAACGTGAGAAAGTCAAAGATCTTACGCTTGTCATGTTTTATTAGATTTAAATTGGAGATTTGTAAGTAAAAAGGAAGAATTTGAGATTAGAATCCGAGTAAAAGTAATTCCGACCAATCTTTAGTATTTATACTATCAAGGGCGTAGAAATATGGGGTTCCAGACCCCCTGGGATCAACTAAAGCCCCCTGGGATTATTTGGACCCCCCCTGGAATTTTTTGGACGCCCCCCAAAATGGGAGATTCACAAATACATATAAAACCTAAAGTTTAAGTGTTTTTTACTCTTAATACAATTTTAATTGTGTATTTCATCAACCAAATATTAGTTAATGAACATTTTAATATTCACCTTCAAGATACACCTTGTAACACTTCCGATTGTAAAATTATCTTTGTCAACATTTCAAAATATTGTACTTCATTTCTCATATATTCATATGGTTTTAAAAAATAAACGGAGTTCCTCGGATTGAGCCGAGTAAGTGGGGTCCGAAAAAACGAGGCAAACATTTTTGCTATCACCTGTAAGATCCCACTTGAGGAATCCCCCTAAGAAGAGAACAACAGAACAACTGTCAGAAGTGGAGCTGGTAGCTTATGTAGGTAGGTTTGATACCCTTCCTCCACCCATCATATCAACATACCTACTTACTCGAAACATAATTTGCTAACAATGAAATGTTTGAAAGAAAGGGCATAGTATGGGGGAAGGTATCCGGAACCTCTAGAATTTGTTAACGGGGGGACGGAACCCCCCCGCCCCCCCGTCCTAGGAAATGATCTTTCTACGCCCATGTATACTATACACTATTTGTGTTTAAAGTTTTTGATCAATGTTTTCGAATCAAATACACTCGAAATATCGGGAAAATTCGGAGTTTTATGAGCCAAGCGTTAATTTATGTATCGGATACATAATTATTGTTAATGGCAGATGGATATGAAAGCCAATTTTTTTTAAAAATAAATCTATTGCTCATTTTGGAGAGTAAAACTTTGTTCATGGTGGCATCCTTATAATATTACTAGCTAGTTTCTGTAATAATTTGAAAACAAGTTCATGTTTCGGTTTCAACTGTGATATGTGGAATAAGTGTTTCATTTTGTACATTTGAAAATTGTTCTAGTAATTATTATCACAAGCTCATTAGTCTGTTGCTAACATCATTCTTAAAGTATAGATTTTTATTTTATTGGACCTAGGTTAATTATAAAAAAGGTTTTGGTGTTAAACATAGTTTGAAAAGTTGAGTTAATATTCTGTGTCGAATCTATTGCCATTAAATTATTTTTGGTTTGGTCAGTATTATGTTTTTTTGGTCTTCTGTACTAGTGAGGTTAATACAATGTCTTTTATAAATTAAATATATAGGCCTATATATAAATAGTACAGTTACATTTTAGTATTATTTGTTTTGGTCATTCCAGTATTTAACTATGTAAGTGTAACATATGAAACCAACTTCGAAATACATCATTAAATTAATTAAAGAATTCTTTAGCTAAACATAAAAATCTTGAATTTTCTAAGTAAATCCTTACATTTATAAAAAAATAAACCTAAATTATTATTATTAGCACCGCGTCTTACTACCCGTTAGGGTTATACGCACTTACGCTAATGTGTAATGGTAATGTGATTGCGAGATGAAATGGAGGACCTACAGTTTAACGTGGAATCCGAACCACGGTGGAGACCTGGCATTACTCACATTCACAAGTTGTGATTAATACACGTCTTGTCAGAGGTGAAGGAAGGGTTTGGTAATCAGATAAATCTGTGCAAATGAATCTAAAACCTTTTAAAATTATGTTGTACACCAATATTTTACCAAATTATGTAACAGTTTTGTATCTATATTTCTGTGGTAATATTGTCATAGATAGTTCTATAAGCAATTATATTGAAATTGCAACTCGATGCCATGTAATGTACGATTATTTCAACACATTTGAGGTGTAAAATAATGCTGTACAAGCACTACATTATATAAAATGAAACTACAAGATAATTTGAGAAATTATGTTACTTTTATATTTAATTTATTAAATATGCTCAAAAATATTGATGCGAGTCGCAAGAAACAAAAATTCAAAACATATAATTATATATTTAAGATATGAATAGTAGTGAACAATTTTCCATAAACTAGAAACTAAGATAATACTTCCTAATTTGTTAATACTCAAATAATTGGAGGAGATAATAATTTCAATTGCAAGTAAACACTAATATGCATACCCCGATTTGTATAAGGAGCCCAATTTTAAACAGTAACATTGATTCAAAGTTAAATTTGGAATTCTAGAACTGTGTTTTATTAAATTTATTAATTATTATTAAGTTCACCTAAAAATTGATCAAAGGAATTAAATAATACTTCCTTATGGAATACTGTATAATTTATCTTTAAAACATGTTTAGTCAAACAGACTAAGGATGTATATACAATTGTAATAATTTTTTTCTGCCATTGTGACGAACATGAGTTTCCAGTTTTCAAATAACGGGCTTCCTGTGAGAATCAAACTGTTTCTTTGGGCACTAAAGCCCACAAGCTCATCTGTAAGAAACCGTACCCAGGTGTTGTTAAACATAGGCCTAGAATAAACCTATTATTTGTGCTGGGCCATAATCCAAAACAAAGATATAAATTTAAATGTAAATAAGTAATAATAATAAATACAAATTTTTCTGGAAGATCAACATTTTTTTTCTCTCAAATAAATAAATAAATATTGTTTTTAATACCTGTGTAAAACGTGATGTATAACCACAGGATCAGTCATGATAAACCGAATAAAATTAAATCCAGAGAAAAATGACAGCTTGTATATAGGATCACGTGATTCAGGTTGTGATTATTTACCTAATTGAATTTTAAATTACTATTATATCAAAAAGAATAACATTAACTCACATCAAAAGAGCGTGAAAATTGATTCAAACAGTACTGTCTCTAATCATAAGCATATTTAATGTGTATAAAATGTCCAAATGTAAAATATATATTTAATATTTAGATGGAATCGAGGAGTTTCCTAAGTTTTATGTGTCATCGGACCCGTTTTAGTGTCCAATAACTCCAGGTAATTAAATCTTCCCGCCTGTATGATATTATTGTATGTAATATTTGAACATGGAGTCATTTAGACGAATACATCCCACGACCACAGACACGGACAAAGGCTGGTATATATTGATCTCGATGACGAAAAGGGGGTGCAGTTTATTTGACAAGCATTGTGTGCTGTTGGTAAAATATTTGATACATGGTATTGTAATGGTGACTAGTGGCGCAATGTGTACAAACTGTAGTTACTATAGATCGATATGACGCATTGTGCGGGTATAGGACGGATCACGCACTAAATATAGTGTTTCCATTGTAATACACCAAAATGAAGCATTACCGTGTTTTTTTTTTGTAAATGTGGAGTCTGACTCAATCGAATGATGATAACTATTAATAATGTTGAAAACATAAAATAAAATTTATTGAGTGTATTATTCATAGTTTTCCTTTTGTTTTATTGCTCAATGTATTCAGTTCGATGGTTTGTAGAGGGAGGGGGTGAGTGTGTGTGTTTATTACCGTGTGTTGTTATTTGGCGGGCCAGGCCCGATCTCAACCGAAACACAATGGATATAGAAATGTGATGTTTTTATTGTTTAAATAAAATAATTGTTTTGAATGTATTGTTTTTTTGTTGTTTAAATATTGAATCTACAATTTATTTCCACCGACAAATTTAAAACAGAGCTAAAGGTTGATTATTTATTAAATTTATAACTTTTGAATGGTTACTGTATGATTATGATTGGATGTGGTAGAAAAACTAATCATGTCACATATCACATGTAACACGTGTGACGTATTTTTTGTTTTAGGTTTGGTAGTGAGTCTACATAAGGTGACACAAAATAAAACACTTTGCTGGCGATGGGGATATGTGCATTTAAATCTAATTGAAATTTAATAAGATATTAAAGCTATTAAATAAAAATTGGTATATCTAATTCGGAAATAATGTGATTTTGATGCTTCATTGCCTAAATTTTAAAATTAATTGTAGATTTAAACAAAACCAAGCTTTATAGATAGCATTTCGATAAATTCAATCAAAGCTTCACAAACAATACAATGAAATGAAATAATAATATTGTCGTTTGGAACTTTGAAATCAATATTACGTTCTTTGGAGGTTATAGAACCTGCTTCTCACATTCAAAAATGCGTTGATGATTTAACAAACTCCACACGCTTTCAATTTTATACGCCACATTGTTAACTAATACAAACTGAGGTATCACAGAATTTGACTATTAAGACGAAGAACCAGATAGTATCACTCTGTAGTTGAAGCACCACACAGTACCACCCTGTTGTTGAAGCACCACACAGTACCACCTTGTGGTTGAAGTACCACACAGTACCACCCTGTAGTTGAAGCACCATAGAGTACCACCCTGTAGTTGAAGCACCACACAGTACCACCCTGTAGTTGAAGCACCACACAGCACCACCCTGTAGTTGAAGCACCACACAGTACCACCCTGTAGTTGAAGCACCACACAGTACCACCCTGTAGTTGAAGCACCACACAGCACCACCCTGTAGTTGAAGCACCACACAGTACCACCCTGTAGTTGAAGCACCACACAGCACCACCCTGTAGTTGAAGCACCACACAGTACCACCCTGTAGTTGAAGCACCACACAGCACCACCCTGTAGTTGAAGCACCACACAGTACCACCCTGTAGTTGAAGCACCACACAGCACCACCCTGTAGTTGAAGCACCACACAGTACCACCCTGTAGTTGAAGCACCACACAGCACCACCCTGTAGTTGAAGCACCACACAGTACCACCCTGTAGTTGAAGCACCACACAGCACCACCCTGTAGTTGAAGCACCACACAGTACCACCCTGTAGTTGAAGCACCACACAGCACCACCCTGTAGTTGAAGCACCACACAGTACCACCCTGTAGTTGAAGCACCACACAGCACCACCCTGTAGTTGAAGCACCACACAGTACCACCCTGTAGTTGAAGCACCACACAGCACCACCCTGTAGTTGAAGCACCACACAGTACCACCCTGTAGTTGAAGCACCACACAGCACCACCCTGTAGTTGAAGCACCACACAGTACCACCCTGTAGTTGAAGCACCACACAGCACCACCCTGTAGTTGAAGCACCACACAGTACCACCCTGTAGTTGAAGCACCACACAGCACCACCCTGTAGTTGAAGCACCACACAGTACCACCCTGTAGTTGAAGCACCACACAGCACCACCCTGTAGTTGAAGCACCACACAGTACCACCCTGTAGTTGAAGCACCACACAGCACCACCCTGTAGTTGAAGCACCACACAGTACCACCCTGTAGTTGAAGCACCACACAGCACCACCCTGTAGTTGAAGCACCACACAGTACCACCCTGTAGTTGAAGCACCACACAGCACCACCCTGTAGTTGAAGCACCACACAGTACCACCCTGTAGTTGAAGCACCACACAGCACCACCCTGTAGTTGAAGCACCACACAGTACCACCCTGTAGTTGAAGCACCACACAGTACCACCCTGTAGTTGAAGCACCACACAGTACCACCCTGTAGTTGAAGCACCTCACAGTACCATCCTGTAGTTGAAGCCCCACACAGTACCACCCTGTAGTTGAAGCACCACACAGCACCACCCTGTAGTTGAAGCACCACACAGTACAACTTGTAGTTGAAGCACCACACAGTACCACCTGTAGTTGAAGCACCACACAGTACAACCTGTAGTTGAAGCACCACACAGTACCACCTGTAGTTGAAGCACCACACAGTACCACCCTGTAGTTGAAGCACCACACAGTACCACCTTGTGGTTGAAGCACCACACAGTACCACCCTGTAGTTGAAGCACCACACAGTACCACCCTGTAGTTGAAGCACCACACAGTACCACCCTGTAGTTGAAGCACCACACAGTACCACCCTGTAGTTGAAGCACCACACAGTACCACCCTGTAGTTGAAGCACCACACAGTACCACCCTGTAGTTGAAGCACCACACAGTACCACCCTGTAGTTGAAGCACCACACAGTACCACCCTGTAGTTGAAGCACCACACAGTACCACCCTGTAGTTGAAGCACCACACAGTACCACCCTGTAGTTGAAGCACCACACAGTACCACCCTGTAGTTGAAGCACCACACAGTACCACCCTGTAGTTGAAGCACCACACAGTACCACCCTGTAGTTGAAGCACCACACAGTACCACCCTGTAGTTGAAGCACCACACAGTACCACCCTGTAGTTGAAGCACCACACAGTACCACCCTGTAGTTGAAGCACCACACAGTACCACCCTGTAGTTGAAGCACCACACAGTACCACCCTGTAGTTGAAGCACCACACAGTACCACCCTGTAGTTGAAGCACCACACAGTACCACCCTGTAGTTGAAGCACCACACAGTACCACCCTGTAGTTGAAGCACCACACAGTACCACCCTGTAGTTGAAGCACCACACAGTACCACCCTGTAGTTGAAGCACCACACAGTACCACCCTGTAGTTGAAGCACCATAGAGGATCATCTACAGCCCCTATGTTCCTGTTGCACCTGAGAAGATAACAATACTCTTCAGTTCTTCAAAAGGTTTCATCTCCATGGAGTGGATATTGTAACCAATTGTTGACTCAGCAAATTAAAAACATCCCCTTCCCGCTTTGCTTGGCTACTCTCCCTTCTTGTGCTTATTCCCTGACAACCCCCCTGTTACCCTCAAGTGGGAGGGAGAAGGGAGCTTACCCTTGTGAGCTCCAACATCCACAGAGGTCAATGGATTAGCTGCGTAAGATCACATTAAGAGAACGTGAGTAAAGTTAAGTATTTTTGTCAATTTTATAACAAAATAGGCCTTCTTTTCTGGCCAAAATAAATGTAACATCTCTTCATTAGATACGTTTATTTTATTCCTATAAATATTGTAATATCACCAGTTCTTATTAACTCTTGTGTATTACAAATTGATATGTGAGGGTAATCCACAGGATCAATCCTGATAGCTTAATTAAGTCCAGTTTGTGTTACACGGGAATCAATATGGCTAAAAGTATGGGCAAGGCCGTAGCCATTCAATATTTTTTTTTGGGGGGGGAGGGGGGTTGGTAAGCACATCCCCCAATTGCTGAATACTAATTTTTTTTTATCTGCGATAAACAGTTCTCGTGGCTATCTGAAGTGTTTTTATGGCAACATAACTCCCTAACTGCCAAAGGCTGTGAAAAATTATAAATATTAAACACCTCTAGATGATCTCTGAAGTGTTTTTTTATTACAATCTAACACAATAACTGCTGAAGGCTAGAAAAAATCCTAAATATTAAACACTTCTAAAAGTTCTCTGAAGTGCTTTTTATGGTAACACAGCCCCGTAATTTGTTCTTGTGCCTTAATTTTGATATTGTTTGAACCATAAATAAAGCCACATATATTTTGTTCATTAAATTTGGGGGGGGGGGGGGGGTGGGGACCCCCAAACCCCC
>CABFVX010001585.1:48693-62158 GCA_902151425.1 Timema shepardi | reverse complement strand
GGGGGGGGGGGGGGGGGGGGGTTGAGACCCCCAAACCCCCATGACTAAGGCCTTGTGTATGGCAGTACTGTCGGTCACGAATCACCGTGTACTGTGATTCTATATTCCATTCACGGTAGGAATTACTCTCTGAAAGGTCTTTTTTCCTACCAATATCCTACTATATAATAGATTTCTGGTAGAGAAAAAGGCCTTTAAGAAACCAATTCCTACGCTGAACAGACTTTAGATATCTCTGAGCGGCCGATACTTTCACCAGCTACCACACTTAGATACACCCATAACTAGTGAAAAATGGCTCTGGATACGAGACGCACAAGGATTGCTCAGTGGGAGAGCATTGGCGTGGAAAGTCAAAGGTTCTGTGTTCAATTACCGTGTCCAGGTTGCCATTTTTCACTTAATTCAACAGTTATTGATACCTACATCCATGGCCGCGTGGTCTAACGTGCTACTCTTGCTGTAGACTAGATTGCCGATGACGGGGAGATCAAGGTCCTAATCTATATCGGGAGTACCGAGGTTTTATTTTCTTAAATGGTTTTCCACCCTCTCTCCCCACCTCCTCTAATTATAAACTTCCTAATCCCTAAAGCCATTAGCGTAATTGGTCCATAAGCATACAACCCGTACGGATATTAAGACGTGCTGCTAAAGAAAATTGCTATTGCTACATGCTATGGGCATATACATTAATTTTACATACATAGATACAAAAGGACAATACTGCACAAGGCAAAGCTATTTACGTTCTTTAACATCAAGATTAACTTCAATTGCATATATTTTTTCGGGGATGTCAAACTATATTACTCGTTCCCTCGAATGGTATCGATATGGTCGAGAGTCGATCTTAATATAACAATTTTTTATACCTCTACTATTGATACTAAGCTCTTAAATCCAAACGGTAGAATTCAGAATTATATTGTTTTTCATCGCCTCCCTAGTTTATTTGCCGCTCTATTTAGGGCCGACAAATAATTGTGAGTGTGCTCAACATGGCTTTTGTGTTATAGTCATCTTATACTTTCTTTTACTATTCACAGCTAATACACGACATTACATTAGAGTATTATTCTTAGGTGTACTGCCTTAAGACAGATCCATTCCGTTTGTCAGTGATTTTAGACCACCAATGTGTCATATTCTCTGTCTCCTCCTTCAGCTCTCAGAATTTTCCTTTTTCCCTCAACCTTTCCTTCTTTGACGTCATGCAGAAGACAGTTCCTCCTAAGAATGTATTCGATCCAGTTTGCATTGTACCTAAAAATCACATTAAAAATAGTTCTCTTCTCACCCACTCTTCTTTGGACTTGTTCATTTATTACCATGTTTGTTCAAATTTTCTCAAGTTTTCTCCATCACCATAATTCAAAGTTCTCCAAGTATATATCTTTCATTTTATTGAGAGTATTAGTTTCTGCTTCATGCAGCGCAAAGTTCCAAACACAACATTTTATCAGTTTATTACTAAATTATAAACTCAACTTGCTGGTCAGAAGTAACCTCTTCTTGTTTAAAGTTTCCTTGGCCATGGCGACCCTGGACCAATTTTCCTTAGTGGAGTGGGTATCCTTTGTAAGAAGTCTTCACAGGTACTTGAACTGACCATTGCTTCCCAACTAATGGTTTCCAATTTTGATTTTCAGCTTCTCTTGATTATTTGAAATCCTCATAACATTTGAATTCTCAGTGTTGATTTTCATGCCATATCTTCTCCCTATCTCTACCAGCTGGTCCATCATCTCCTACAACTCTTCTTCAGTTTTGGCTGGCAATGTTAGATCATCTGCGTATTTTTTTGTGTTGATGATGCATCCTATCCTGAAAGTAAGTGCCACGTTCCTCCAGGGCTTCCCTGACCAGCCACTCTCCATTCAAGTTGAACAGACTTGGGTGGTAAACAGCAAACAGCATCCCTGTCTCACTCCCCTTCCTATCTCTACAGTTTTGGTCTCTCCATCATTCAGCCTCACCTTCGCTCGCTGTCCCAGGTACAGGTTTGCAAATAGTCTTCTGTTCCTCCAGTTGATGCCAATATTATTGAGTATTTCCATCAGTTTCTTACACTTCACTCTATCTCACGTCTTTTGCCAGTTGATGAAACCAATGTATATCTCTTACTTGACTTCCAACCATATATCTGAAATTATTCCTGCATCCCGATGGCATCTCTGGTTTCTTTTTCTTTTCTGAATCCAAATTGTTATTATGGTATATAAATGCACAGATGACGTAAACTTTAATCTGAGACAGAAGGCTTGGAACAAATAATAAAATTGTAAATGTTAAGGAAGAAAGAAAAGAAAAATCACGCCTTAATTGAATCAGAATTGATAAAAACAGGAATCACGACACCCCTGATTTTTAATAGGCATTTAGAATCTATCTACCATAGGAGAGGTGGTACTGACGCGACAGTTAGCAGAAGAGTTTTATTTCAAACACGGGTTGAAAGCTACAAATATGGAAATAGTTTTTATTTTCTTAGTAATACTAGATTATCAAAGGTGTTAACAAACACTTCTAATAATATTTCTATTAAGAATACTGTAAGTTTTTTTGTAGCTTATAGAAAGAAAATATTAATAAGACTTTTGTTTTTGTTTCACGGTTGTGGCAACAAGATATATTATGAGATATTAAGTGATAAATTAAAAAGTATTTTATTCACAGTTTTATCTTGCTATACCTAGCCACAAAAATAAATAAATGTTTTTTATAACTTAAAGAAAGGGTGTTCAAAATATTAGTTTCAAAACAAAACGTTTTTATTTTCTAAACACATGCGCACAAACACAACCGTAAACAGCTTGCATGACGTCATGGTCGTCTAATATGGTTTGGTTTGCCATCTTAATTTATGAAAAGAAGGCAGCCTTTTAAAATTTATCGTTTGTAAAGCATTATTAAGTGAGTCACAAAAAAGAAAAAAAGAAACATACAAAGGGTTATATTCAAAAGTTCGTGTTCCAATAATGTAAAAACGGCTAAAAAAGACTTTGTTGAGAAAGTTTTGACTCTCAAAAGTAATAGCAGCTCAACACATGGTCTTCAATACCGTATTGTTTGAAGAATGTGTACATAATAGTAGAGCTTGTAGCTTTGCTAGCTGTCAGCTACCACCACTCCAGTGGGGAATGGTGTAAGGGACTTTTATGCCTGCACTGTTGGCTGCTGGGAAAGTCGCGGGGAAAAGCCTCTCTATTTATGGACCTAGACGCTACTGCCCTTTATGACAACTTTCACGAAGGTCGGTCAAGGTAGTGGGAGTTCAAAGGACGTCTGCCAACTTCCCCATCTCCCTTATCCCTCCCCCACCCCCTGGCCACAATCAGCCTGGAGCGTGGATCGGGAAAAGGCGGTCGAGAATGTGCACCACAAGTTTCTTTCCTCGGTGATATTCAGTTCCTACTGGGTTTTATTGTATACAGTAATTTATATTTATTTGGTTATTACAAAGTGAATTCGGTGCGTGTTCTAATTTAGAAGAATATAAATATAAACACAGTGTTACCTGCCAGCGGCCACTTAGTCTAGTAACGCTAAATTGGCGAGGGCCATTATTACCAATGAAGGAGAGTTGGACCCACGTGTGTGTATGTGTGTGTGTGCTACAACCAACCGCGTGCAGAATTAGCACAAATCCACGCCTGATGGAGCCCAGCATCACCCCGGAGTAAATAACCATTGTATAGTGTTTCTCCAATATACACACGAGAGGATATCTTGATTATTTTAATAATATATCGTGTCCGAATGTTCCCTGTGAGCTCAAAGTGGCACGATGCAAGACACGTGCTATGTATCACGGTCAGAGGAAGTTAGGGTTTGGAGTTCCATGGCAATTCTACCCGTTCAGTTGATGTGACGGTGACTTGTTAAGTTTAAGAATTATTTTGCTAATACTTATACCAGTGGGAGAATCTATGGGACAGAAGCTGGCCTCTTTGTGAGTGTCGGTAGAGAAGTGTACCCCAAGTATCCAATGACCACATTTCGACAGAAGTAAGAGGGCGTTGGTGACAACATCAAGCTACCCCTCATCGCCCTCTCTTTGCCACCGCATTCGCCAACGGTCAAGCTCGGGGGTGTTAATCCGCCAGTTGTGTCCCCAAAGTATTTGGGGCCGGCCTACTCAGATCCATCTACCTGGGAGTCACGATAAGAGGAGGAGAGGATTTCGTCTACCACAAGTGAATCGAGCTGAGAACAAACTGAAGGTAATTTAGAATTAGTAGGAGAACAGTGACGTAGTGTTTTAGGTGTCAACAATAATCTTGATTTAGTTGAGGAAAAATTCCATGATTGGAGAATGAAAAACTCTCGATGATAGCTGTCAGCTACCACCACTATTACCGTAGATGGACTCTAGATCTTAGTCATTTCAGAACAATATTTAACTGGGTTTCAAGATAAACTTGAGCTGTTGAACTCGTTTTACTGAGGCACATCAGCAAGAATAATGTTCTGAGTGATTAGAACACACCTAGAGCAATTGAACTTGTGTAGTTGAATGGATGTGCGATGAGTATAGAGTACATCTAGAGGAACTACGCTTAAGTGCAGTTGGATAGGTGTGCGATGAGTATAGAGTACATCTAGAGGAACTACGCTGAAGTGCAGTTGGATAGGTGTGCGATGAGTATAGAGTACATCTAGAGGAACTACGCTGAAGTGCAGTTGGATAGGTGTGCGATGAGTATAAAGTACATCTAGAGGAACTACGCTGAAATGCAGTTGGATAGGTGTGCGATGAGTATAGAGTACATCTAGAAGAACTACGCTGAAATGCAGTTGGATAGGTGTGCGATGAGTATATTACACCTAGAGGAACTACGCTGAAATGCAGTTGGATAGGTGTGCGATGAGTATAGAGTACATCTAGAGGAACTACGCTGAAATGCACTATTATCTGTTCCAGTTGTGCATAGCGCAGCCCGGAGGGCTCAGGGCACCTGAAGCAACAGGAGTCTGGAATACTATTTTCACACAAAATAATTAATTTATCTAAGATATTTTATTAAGATGGTAATAAGCTATGTACTGTTCACTACATTATAAAATGTTTTCTTCAATTATTAAACTACATACTCACATCACTTGGGTACAAATTCCTAGCCTTCATTGTGGCGAATTTATCATAAATATCCTCAAAACTTATCTTCTTCATAAAGTCAAGTTCAATGCTCAATTTAGCAAGTAGCTTAGTTAGTCTATTATCATAGTTGGCTGACCACAAAGCGGTTTTTAATCAGAGCTAGTATACTTAAACACGTTCCCCCCGACACTACTGGTAATTTGTGGAAAAAACTATTTCAAAACCCCGTTGAAATAAATAACAATACATTACAAGTGCAGAACTCCCATTTCCATATTTTGTAGAAAAGTCTAATTTATTCTTTAAGGTCGTCTTTTCGAAGATCCTTAGAATATGCTGCCTTCAAAGCTTCAGCATGGGTAGCTAGCTATAGCTGAGGTGTCCACATTATCGGCTAAGTTCAAAAGAGGTGAGAACAATACTGATAACTCTGGCATTCTTTCAGACAGGTTGTGTAATTCAGAGAAGAGTAAATCAATGAATAGGCATCTGCACTTTGAATCAAAACTCTGGAGAATCAAAAAAATGGAGATAGCATTTCCTTTGTCATCATGGAATCTTCGTTTCTTACGAAGTCTTGGATTTTCTTCCATTCTGGTTTCCCTCCGAAGTGCTATGTGACTTTTTTTGCTTCCATAAGCAGACTTGGTCAGAATTCTTTTCAAGAACTGAATCTCCTCCATTAGTCATTTCACGTTTTGTGTTCCTTCTTCCATTGATAGCTTAGAATTTTGAAGGACTTTGTTTCTATCATCAATGCACTGCAACACCTTGTACTATATTGTAGTGATAAAGGTGAATTCAAATGACTGCAGTCATCCATTTAGATTCGATACGTCTTCTTGGATCTCCGGTGGCAAGGAACGCTCCTATACAAGAATATACCTCACCTCAGTGATTTTCTGTCAGGAGACGAGGAGCGTCAAGCCTCGCACTCTACCTAGTTGTTTGACACAGACTGAAGAGAGAGATTTGCTCTATTTGGTATAATTTTCTATCTTGAGGGATTAACAGAGAATAGATTGTATATTCCATTCACGATAGATTTTTACCTGGATGACAGTTCGAAAATCATATGTTTAGGTTTTGGGTTGCCAACACTTGTAAAAGATCACAGTTTTGTTATAAATATAAAGATATTTAATTACCTGTTATATATTACATTTAAAATAACTTAAACTTAAGTTTTATCATATTATTTCATACTTTTAAATAATATCTTTTTGTCCAACTCGAAACAATATTTTAAACCTAATTAAAAGTACTTATTTTTCGTTTTGGAACGTTACTGATTTTGTGTAATATAGTGCATACACCAATACCTTCTAATACAGGCATCGTATTTACTTGGAAAAGAGAAAATAGTTTCATTTTTTTTACATACAATACAAGATTTTATGATTATTTTATCTTATTTTGAAATATTTAACTAAATAAAATATTGTCATCAACTGCGTGTCTGCATCATTGTAAAATACTTGTTTATCGTTATGTTCAATCATGTGGTTTAAATTCGTCAGTCGCCATTTTGAAGCTCTGTTCGTTAGAAGCTTTTGTGAAAGTGGTGTGAATATTCTTTTTAAGTGGAATAAAACTATAAATAAACTTTGTGTCCGACCTCAAATAAATATATAAATAATATTGGCCTAAATTACTGTGTTTAACTATCACATTTATATATTACCATCTGTTTTCATTACAGTAATCCAAAGTGATAGATGTCAGCTGTTAGCGTAGTGATATATTAGGGATTACTTCTAGTAACATTTCGAGCTGTCATCCAGGTAAACTTAGCTCGTGAATACATTGTAGAGTTTCTGGACATTGCCGAAGTAGGTTTTCACCTCTACCCTGGTTTCCATAACATGGGCAACGTACTGTACATGCACTGCTTGAGGATTTCCCTAAACTAATGCTATAAAAGGTTAGAAGTTTCTTTGCCTCCAAACGGTGCCCCTCCCTTCCGTTCCCCTTAATTTAGTCCTGGCTACGGTCTTGTGTTTGGAGAAAACTTGCATGTCTACTAACCTTATTACACTTCCCCTGGTTTTCCCAACAATTTAATAATCACACAGCATAAAAATGAAACAACTATAGTTGCACGAACAAGCCTCGCTACAGTAGCCCCATGACTTCTTTGGTGCTGACTGACAGCTCACAGCTGACAACTGACAGATTTAAAAAGTTACCAGACCAAATTATGTATCCCTACGCCGAACCATATGATCTGCAAAAACATGTGTTTAGCAGCTGTCACTTCTGACAGACAACATTTAGCTATATACCTAAATGTTGTCTGTCAGAAGTTAGCTGTGAGCTGTCAGTCAGCACCAGAGAAGCCACGGGGCTACTGTACCTGGCACACAACACAGCACTGTCTTATTGTGCTTTGAGCAGCTTTTTCCCGCAAACACTGTCACCCCCGTTCCACTAGCCCTATCTCCCCCAGTACCTCTTACTTAGTACCTGAAATAAAAAATAGCATGCATTTTAGAGTTTAGTTTTCCCTTCCTCTTTAAATGCAACCTCCAACCACCAACAAGTGCTAAGTGGTACCTTACCAATAAAGCCTCTGTTTTTGGGTTAATGTAATAAGATATTTATTTAAGGTTAGGAAAGTAGTAACGTAACAAAACAAATTCTTCTACTGCTCTAAAGGAAAAATATTTGGGTGATTGGTGGGTGGTGGTGTGGGAAACAAGTGGGGGGTTGGGTTTTCCTCCCCCCTCCTCTGGGCGGCCCTGGGTATGCAATTATAATAAAGCACAAATAGAGGAATTATTTTGAGGTGTAATGTTAGGGATATGCAGCATTAAGTAGTTACCATAAAAATTTATTTAAATTAATTTCTATGTTTATGATAATAAAATCACTCGATTAATATTTGAGTAAACACATATATTTGTTGTAATTACTTCAATGAGAAAATAATTTAGATGTAGGCCTATAGATAAGTCAATATTCTAATTACTGGTATAAATCACATACAAAAAAAACAAACATAACGCAACACAACATAAAGACCCATTACCCGAATTATGAATCGTGAATTGAAAATTCGTGGGAAAATTTTAACCTAGTCTGAGGTTTGTAAATCTTCGAACAATCGTCAACTTTAACTTTCATTAGAAAATAATATTGTGGATTCCACAAATACGAAACTTTGCCATTAAAAATATTCAAAACGTAAATATACACTATGTTCAATTTTTGCCATTTTTTTTCTGTTATCTATGTTACGAATTAATAAGCACATGGCAAAATTCTAAAACATACAATAACATAATTATTTATCAACTTAGAACAGAAAATGTTGATCATATTTTAAATATAACATTTTGTAAACTATATTTAATACTTCAAGTTATAAACCTAATCCATCCAACCAATAATATTTTGTTACAACGTTAATAATTTTTTTAACTATTCAAACTTCATTCAACGTAGGGAAGTTTTCATATTATTTGACTTCTAATAGAAAAAGTGGACTACACACCTGCCTAGCTGTGACATAGCCCCATCTTGCAGTAATCTCTTATATTCTTGTAACTTTATATCTGTTCACATTGACGAAGAACGAAACAGCCCCTATTCCCCCCCCCCCTCCCCTCCCCTTTTTCATCACCTTGTTCTGGAAACAGTCTGTGTCAACAGAGTAAGACAACCTTGAGCTTCAACATACTCGCAGGTGAAAACCGGCAATAAATTTGATTGCAAATCTGACACCTTAAGCCCCAGGGTCACTGGTACGAGGAACTCGGATAAAGAAATATACATTCTTGATAAGTGTGTCTGAACGCTTTGGTTTTTTAAATTAGTTTTATTTTTTTTATTTTAAATCTTGATACCTACCTCGGAGTGAAATCCAAGTTAGGTCAAATTCATAGTTCATAAGTTATAAGATCAAACCCCGTCAAAATACTCCGTAGTCCGTAGTCCAGGTGTAGGGGGGTGTTTAGTCCGTAGTCCGTGAGAAGAGAATGACCTCAGTAATAGATTTCTCTGACTACATACTCTGTAATCCGTAGTCCGTGAGAAGAGAATGACCCCACAGTAATATATTGCTCTATTCACTCCGTATCCTTAATGTCCTTTGCACTTAGTAAAAATTAGATCAAATCTCTAACTTTTTTAAATGATATCGTTACGGATGAAAAATTGAATCAAAATGAAACCACCGCCATTTTTTAAACGTATCGTATTATAGTTAGATACCTCTAATCAGAATTTACAGAAAATTTTAAAATACTAGAGATAATTTTTTTTATGTAAACACGCAAAATAAAATTTTAAATAATGAAAATGTTGATTGTGTCTATATATTTTGCTAAAATTATTTTATTTTCACGAATTATACAGTACAAAGTACTGTATTATACTTTTTAATTGTTTGACACAATCTCCCATGATTAAGGACACGTGGTGGATGCACAAAATTAAAAATAATAAAGACTTAAGGACTATAAGGATACGAAGCTTATGGAGTTTGTTGGAGAGACTTCAGAAATGTATCTTTATTCTTGCATTCGACCAACTTCTTGTTTAATATTTTGCCTTTTAATACAATGTTAAACCAAAGAAAAGGGAAACATAGTCATTGATGTCCTCATGAAAACACTAACGAGCTCTAGGTTTCTCAATGAACGTCAACTATAATTATATAGCTATATTATATTTCCAATAAAAGCTAATAGAATTTTCGGACCATAATATTTTTATTTACTAGGGGAAAATGATAAATATTTATCTGCCACTATGAGGGCTACTGATGCTCTTGATATATATTTAATATTTAAATGTAGGCAGTTTCAATCAAAGGTACACGAAGTAAAATATGGGATTGGTACCGATGAGAGCTTGGAAGGAAGATGGAAACCCGACTAAAATATTAATCTGTCTCAGTGTTCATATAACAAGTGACTATCAAGTTGGGATGAAACTCATGAAACCATTTCGGCTGTAGCCATAAGTACAAATACAGAGAGGGACAGACAGACAGAGAGATAGACAGAGAGAGAGAGGGATAGACAGACAGAGGGATAGACAAAGAGAGGGATAGACAAACAGAGGGATAGGCAGACAGAGGGATAAACAGATAGAGGGACAGACAGACAAAGAGACAGACAGAGAAACAGATAGAGGGATAAACAGATAGAGGGATAGACAAAGAGAGGGATAGACAAAGAGAGGGATAGACAAAGAGAGGGATAGACAAAGAGAGGGATAGACAAAGAGAGGGATAGACCAACAGAGGGATAGACAAACAGAGGGATAGACAAAGAGAGGGATAGACCAACAGAGGGATAGACAAACAGAGGGATAGACAAAGAGAGGGATAGACAGACAGAGGGATAGACAAAGAGAGGGATAGACCAACAGACAGAGAGAGGGATAAACAGACAGAGGGATAGACAGAGAGAGGGATAAACAGACAGAGGGATAAACAGATAGAGGGATAAATAGATAGAGGGACAGAGGGAGAGACAGATATAGAAAGACAGAGAGAGGGATAGACAGAGAGAGGGATAGACAGACAGAGGGATGGACAGAGGGACAGACAGTGAGAGAGACAGAGAGAGGGATAGACAGACAGAGGGATAGACAGAGGGGCAGACAGACATAATTGTGGAGTCCAATTTTATTTGAGCTCGAGGGCAGATGAAACTTTAAGATCCATCCAAATTTGGAGCAGAATATATTCATCATTTCAAAACTTTCTCAACATAACAAAATAAAAAAACAAAACCTTTCAATTCTCACGGTGGGAATAGAACCCGGGCCTCTCGTAGTCAGTGTCAAGAGCATCGAAAACTGCCCCCCCCCCCTCACCACTTGCCCACCTGACGGTGACACCCGCACATTTTAATCACCCTTCCATCTCAAAAAGTAGGACTCCGAGCATTAGAACGTTTTCCGGGTCACTCGAGAGAGGGACTTTAGTCGTTCAAGGACAGGAGGTCCCAACTCTCGGGAATGTCTCTATGAAGACGACATTCTCATTACTTTGGTACGAACGTCCCAGTCGGAATATATTACCTAGCCCCCGTCAGGGGGAAGGGAGGGAAATGAATTAGTGGAATAATGTACAGTTAATTAGATGAATTATTCAAACGAGCGACCCCTCAAGTTGTTCTGAATGGTCTGGGGGTGTGAAGATGTCCACGAGCAGGGTGTAATTGGAAACATGGCTACCTCCCCCCACCCCTTTACCTCATCTCTAACTGTTGGCTTGTAACCCACTCGACCTCGATAGCTAAGGGTGCAAAGGAGGGGGGTGAACCTCGACTCACCGCAAGACATATTGATCTGACAGTTCTATTTAGTGAAGGCATCGCGACGCTTGATGAATTTCTATCCACCTCCTCCTTCCACTTTCCTCCTCCCCTTTACTTCGTGTTTATCAAGGAGTCGGTTCTGTCGTCGCGACGTCCGTTTCGTCGGAAACCAATTCTCAGTTTCTCTTGGAAATGATTTTTTTTTATCCATTGGGCGTTTCAATATGAAGTAGTCAAGCGCGCTTGGGACTTACGGTTATAATCAAAACAAATGACGAAACAAGCGCACGTAGTCGTGGTTGTTGCCAACTTAAAAAGGACAAAACGTTACTAGACTAAACACCCCCCCCCCTTCCCCCACCACACTTAATGAATTTATTACAGAAAAACAAACGTTATGTTTTGATAGCTATGTGAAACTCTTTTCAAATATATATTCTGAACAAAAAAGTTAAAACAATTTTTTTAAATACCAATTTTAAAAAGTAAGTCATCAGTAAATTACCATCAAATATATTTATTTTAAATGAGAATAATTTTTTATTTATCATATAAAACCATCTACAGATACCCATTATAAAGAAAAACGTTATTGCATGTTTCCACAAATTTCAAATATTCTAAAATTATTAACCAGTATTTATTAGTTTGAGGGCCAACATATTTCTTTTTAAATGCCCTGAGGTAAGCGATCATATAATATACAAATATCAAGTTTGAACACAATCCATTAAATCATTTCGGCCATAGCCCCGGATACCAACAGATAAATAAAGACACTTGGGTGCAGACATAAATATATGGGTGCAGAGAGATATAGGTGCAGACAGAGAGATATGGGTGCATATATATATATATATATATATATATATTATATATAGGTGCAGACAGACATATAGATATGGGTGCAGACAACAGACATGGATGCAGACAGAAAGACATAGGTGCAGACATGCATGGGTCTAGACAGAAATACTTGGGTGCAGACATAATTGTAAGACCCACAATTTTGGGTTTTGCTAACAGATAAAACATCAAGACCTGCTATAATATCGAGGTAAAAAATGTTTATGATTACAATACATTTTCTTTAGGAGAAATTAAAAATATTGTTTAAGAAAAAGCGTTCTACAAGCACTGACGGAGGGGTAGGACGCCCTAGCTCCTCATAGCGACATAGTAGTCCAGGGTTTGGATCCTGACTGGAAGTGAAACGAATTTACTGTGTAGTCCACATTTAGTCTCTTGTTAATAATCATTACAGAGAATTTACTGTGTAGTCAGTCAAATATACATCTTTATTATGACTACTTTACTGTGAAGTCAAATATTTTTACTTATTAGTCGGTTGATCAGTGGTATGCTTAGCCTAAAAGTCCACCACTTGAATTCCTGTCCATAAAATTTTTGTAAATATATTATATAAGATTATCAATGAGCGTCTTACGCGCATACAGTTCTCATTTGTTTGTAAAATGTCCCAACAATAGTGATGATAGCTCCCTCCTCCAAAGTCCCAAAGGCAATAATAATGCAGCATCACGCGCTAATGCAGTAGTAGTCCTATGTATCCGAGCTAGAAGGGGGGGGGGGGGGTGGATGGAGAGAGGGGAGGGTTAAGAACCAAGAGAAGGGGGAGGGGGTGACTTACCCTTATACACTCCATTCAATATTGTGTACATTTTAATTAGAAACGCCTGGTACTTGCATGGTATTCTCGCACTTTAATCCCCTGTTCTGTTCACAAGAGGCGGCGACATTGAACCTCGGAGGAACAACCGCTTATATCGCCTCGAGACGGATATTCTTAAGGTGGGATGGTGGGGATTCAAAGTTAAGGGCAGTAGGCCTATTTTAGCACTTTTTATAGTTAATTTGCCTATTTTAGCAGTTTTTATAGTTAGTAGGCCTATTTTCACAGTTTGTATAGTTAATCAGCCTATTTTAGCAGTTTTTATAGCTAGTAGGCCTATTTTCACAGTTTTTATAGTTAGTAGGCCTATTTTCGCCGTTTTTATAGCTAGTAGGCCTATTTTATCAGTTTTGATAGTTAGTAGGCCTATTTTAGCAGTTTTTATAGTTAGTA
>CABFVX010001585.1:31335-41523 GCA_902151425.1 Timema shepardi | reverse complement strand
TCCCCCCCCCCCCCCTCTCACCGTACTTTTTTTTTTACCGCTTTACAAACAAAAGTTTTCTGCTCACAGCCGCTGGAGCCAGAGGAGATATTTATTGTGTGTAGAAGTCTCAACAATAAAATAACTAAATTAATTTCTTTAATGTGACCTGGTGGTCTAGGGGTAAGATGTTGGACTTAAATGCTGGGGGTGCGGGGTTCAATTCTTGGTCCCGGCACAGATCTATCTGATTGCCAAACCCTTCCTTCACCTCCGACAAGACGTGTGTTAATCACAACTTGTGAATGTGGGGAATGATAGGCCTCCACCGTGGTTCGGATTCCACGTTAAACTATAGGTCCTCCATTTCGTCTCGCAATCACCCTACCATTACACATTAGCGTAAGTACAAACCTAACGGGTAGTAAGACGTGGTGCTAATAATATTTCTGTAATTTTGAATATGCCTTGAATTTTTAAATACTAGAATCGGTCGGTGCTCACGGGGATGTAGTCCAGGTAAGATAGATTTTTTTCTTAAAATAAATTAACCATACACTTTCTCAAAGTGATAACAAGGAGAAAAATCGTAGAAATTGAATGTATATACATTGGACTAGATCGGCTTGTAGCTTTTACGTCAAACAAATTCTTAAAAAGGCCGAAAATTGGTATTTTCACATTTAAGTTGTGAAAAAAAATTATTTTTTTGAAAAACAAAAGAGAGACCGTAATAGCGCTTAACAAGACAAAAAAATGATCCCTGGTCGATTGAAATCGGTTCACAACTTTTGTCAATAAATAATCAAAATCAAATCGAATGTGAACGAGATTTATCAAACAGTTTGGGCTGTAGCTCCTGGTTACAGGCAAATAATATACCCAGACACTCAACCTCCAGGCTAAAATAGTTTCGCTCCTTTTGGCAGCTTGAGTCGTTCACCACTAGGATCGCTGCGGTTCATCACCCAGCAGTGACACTAGCGAAGCCCAGTGTCGAAGGACTCAAGCTGCCCAGAGGAGCGCATCAGAACCCCCGTAAGGTTGAGAGTCTGTTTCTTACTTGTCTGTGTCCTAGGCTCAGACAGACAGAATTTTAAAACTAACATTTGTTTTAGAACCGAGTCTTACTCCCTGTTCAGTCTGTACGCATACGTAAAAAATACCCTAGTGAGTTAAGGATGAGAAAGGTTGGATTTAGAAGTTGTATAGGCCCTAACCGAATTTGCGTCCAGGGAAAGGGGGAAACAGTTTTGGAAAAATCACCCTCCGTACACCCGACCAAAATTCAGACCCCGATCTCCCTGTCACCAGCAGTCTAAAACCAACTTGTTTGAGTTCGAAAGGAAATAATGATCGTGTCCTATGTGAATGAGTCACTGCCCACTAGCGCCGTACAAGGAAGAGGATGAACAGTGATTGTGTTCTATGTGAATGAGTCACTGCCCACTAACACTGTACAAGGAAGAGGATGAACAGTGATTGTGTCCTCTGTGTATGAGTCACTGCCCAATAGCTTTGTACAAGGAAGAGGATGAACAGTGATTGTGTCCTCTGTGAATGAGTCACTGCCCACTAACACTGTACAAGGAAGAGGATGAACAGTGATTGTGTCCTCTGTGAATGAGTCACTGTCCACTAACACTGTACAAGGAAGAGGATGAACAGTGAGTGTGTCCTCTGTGAATGAGTCACTGCCCAATAGCTTTGTACAAGGAAGAGGATGAACAGTGATTGTGTCCTCTGTGAATGAGTCACTGCCCACTAACACCGTACAAGGAAGAGGATGAACAGTACTAACACTGTACAAGGAAGAGGATGAACAGTGATTGTGTCCTCTGTGAATGAGTCACTGCCCACTAACACCGTACAAGGAAGAGGGTTAACAGGGATGATGGTGGGCGGTGTAAAGACTTGAAGTGGTTGGCTTAATCGCCCCACAAGAGCCGCTGGACCGAAAGTGTCCCAGAAAATGACGCAACGGAAAGGTAATTTATTCCTTAGACAGACAAGTTGGCAACAGATGCCGCCAAGCAGTTTCTGTCAAAGAGCGAGAGAGTTTCATCAAGCCGTGTCGAGTAGCCCTCCCGACTGGTTGTATCCGCGAGAGGTAGGTCTGTTGACTTGGCCATTAGTCGGGCAGGGTATAGTCAAGGGTAGAAGGGAGTAAGGGACAGATTCATGGTCAAACATAGTGCGGCTTGGTACCAAACACAAGACGACACCTACCTAGACCAGAATAGAATGGGCCACTTTCATAGTTAGACTGAGTACGCCTCCTAGACCAGAATTGAATGGGTCAATTTCATAGTTAGACTGAGTACGCCTCCTAGACCAGAATAGAATGGGCCACTTTCATAGTTATACCTAGTACGCCTCCTAGACCAGAATAGAATGGGCCACTTTCATAGTTAGACCGAGTACGCCTCCTAGACCAGAATAGAATGGGCCACTCTCATAGTTAGATCAAGTACGCCTCCTAGACCAGAATAGAATGGGCCAATTTCATAGTTAGATCGAGTACGCCTCCTAGACCAGAATAGAATGGGCCACTTTCATAGTTAGACCGAGTACGCCTCCTAGACCAGAATAGAATGGGCCACTTTCATAGTTAGACCTAGTACGCCTCCTAGACCAGAATAGAATGAACCGGGTTCATGTACGAAATAGATCAATTTGGCTTTGAGCTGCACTTGAGGAGTACTAAGTCTAACTGCGAATCCAGCCCTCAGTCACATTTATCGGCCAGGCGACACTGTATTCGGTTTTTAGTCATCGCATCTCACTACCCAATCGGGTTGTACACATATATAACCCTACTAGATACGCTAATGTGTTAGTATTAAGGTTAGGTTTAATTTAGAGGAAGTGTACCGACATTTACACGGAGAGTGAAAAACTAACTAAAAGACCTCCCTCACCACATTCGACCGGGTTTCGAACCCCGATCTCCACATGGTTGGCAGTAAATTGCCAGAATGGCGCCTTGGATCATTCGACCCATGAAATGGGTCACTATTAGTTTTATTGGTACTTTCTAGTGCGAGAACTGACTATCGAAACTAGTTTAATTCAATATGAAGAGGGTTCGAATCTCGGGCGGGTGAACTGGGGGGGGGTTCCTAAATGGTTTTCCACTCTCCCTCCATGCAAATGCGGGTTCACTTCCTCTAATTTCACCTTCCCAATTCCTAATCCATTAGAGTAATTAGTACTTAAAGCGTATAACCCGAACGGGTAGTAAGACGCGGTGTTAAATATTATTATTATTATTATAATATGAAGAGTAAACATCATAAATAAGTGAGCCAACATTTACGTGGATCAGGGAGAAGTTTTAAGTATTGGTTTCAAAAACACCCTTATTACACCCGGTTTGGATCACACCCTGACCTCACCGTCACCTACAGATCAGAACAGAAGAGACTGCCGCCTCTGTCCACGTGGCCACCAGTGCGGACGAGCAGTCGGTTGTGCTGTTGTTACGCTGAACTCTCGGCAAGAGGGGCAGTGTTTGTGAAAGGCAACCAGCGTGACGCGGCTCCAGGGAACTCCCTTTACTCTGGAATGTGCTCCGAGGAGGACAGTCACCCTGCTCCATTTGACCCTTAGAGAACAGTTGTCCTGCTACATTTAATCTAGAGAAGACTCCCACCTGGCTCTATTTAATCTAGAGAGGACAGAGATTGATCACTTAAGTTGCCAATATTTTCAGGTTGTACGCGTATAAAATGATAATTACTCTAGTAGGTTGGATATTATTAAGGAAGCATTTTAATTACTTATTATTATTATTATTATTATTATTATTAGCACCGCGTCTTACTACCCGTTCTGGTTATACACACTTACGCTAATGTGTAATGGTAGGGTGATTGTGAGATGAAATGGAGGACCTACAGTTTAACGTGGAGTCCGAACCACGGTGGAGGCCTGGCATTCCCCACATTTACAAGATGTCTTGTCAGAGGTGAAGGAGGGGTTTGGTAATCAGATAAATCTGTGCCGGGACCGAGGATTGAACCCCGGCCGCCAGCACAGAAGTCTGACACCTTACCCCTAGCCCGCCAGGTCGCCAGCATTTTAAAGATAATATACCAGAAGTTGCGTGAAAGAAGAGCGGGTAACCGTTTAGGGAAGACCACACTAGTATACCCGACCGGGATTCGAACTTCGAGCTCCTTGAAATCATGATTTATCAGCGCCGAGAGCTGAAAAACCTGGGGTAACTATTGCACACACACTGCTTTCTGACGAATGATCATCTTGGAATTCAGTGGAGGGGGAGGTATTATATAGTGCTTTTCTCTAGGAGGTTCGTAATGAGTTCATTTTATTAGTTACTGATCCTCTTGTTGTGTCTTTGTCAACCTTGAAATTTTACTATCAGTTCCTCCAAGCCCTTAATCTTTACTCAAAAGATCAAGGTATTCATCACCTTTATCTTTCCACAAACATGGCATTGTTTGGTACAATTCAATCAACTTTGTCAGAAACTGTTTGCTGTAGTGTCTTATGTCTGTCATAATGGACGAAAATACAATATAACACACTAGGAAATATAAACACACACCTGTGAACATTATCAAAACAAGAAAACTGGTTAGAAAATGGTGATCCACTGATACCTTTACCACGACCAGGCTCGCTCATACGCGGTACAACATTCAATAATTTGGAAGCGCAGAAAACTGATTACACTGCTCAAAAAAGCAGTCGTCCGATTAGAAAATATCAAACTCGATTGATGTTCACGATGTCAGCTTTCTGAAACAAGCACTACTCATTTAGGTCAATTATACGATCGTCTTGCAGCGTTGCAACCAGCCACGTGTTATGCGGCCTTTACAAGAGAGTGACGGCTTAGATCATTCAGCCACTGAAGCCAGTGAGAGGACAGTTTCTTTTCCTCATTAAACCTGATAAAGATGATCACCTGGTCCCATTTGATCTATGGAGGAATTTTATCTCTAGAGGAGAGCTACCTTGCCCCATTTAACTTGGGAAGGTCAGCTACCTTTAATGATGTGGACAAAATCAAACAACCACCTTGTCCCGTTTGGCTCAAGTATCCCCTCTCCCTATTTGACCCTAATAATACATACATATTTACCAATTTGACATAAATAAGCACTCAATTTGACTCATTTGACCTAATCCCTTTACTCTTTTGACTAGTATAAATTATCGTTTAGAGAAACAGCTGTATTTACTGCTTTATTATTAGCAAATATTCGTGTAGGAATTGAAATAGTTAAATAGATAATGAAGTGGCTTCGCGGTTGATAATTCAACTCCAAACTTGTTTTTACTTTCTCATACCAAAAGAAAGTATTGTGATCGTGTAAAAAGTTGATCTCGAGACGATGGTGAATATTTATGTTTTATGTGAACACGAACCCAAGAAAGTGGATTCTACAATTCTGTCCGTCTCTCTGTCTGTTTGTCTGATTTTATAGGGATATACCTCCGGGAATTTTTTGATTTTAACCCTAGCCCTCAAATTAAGGGTAATTTATTGATGAGTAATTTTGTTTGAATTCAAAAATTGTCGACAGTGGTTTTAGCCATTTTTATTAAAATGCATACGTAAGGTTTGTCCGATATGACCAATAGTACTGTATCATTAGTTTTTGGGTAAAAGTTCGATGAAGGGTAGTTAACAGATTGACAATTTTTGAAAATTCTAAATATTTACAAAATTACTCTAACTATTTTGTTTAAAATGTATATTTGGGGATTGTATTGTATGACAAATAACACTGTATACTTGTTTTTGGGGTAGAATCTTATTTATAATTAGTTTAATGATTTCTAAAAAAAATAACATTAAAAAAAATACCCTAACGATTTGGTTTCAAATGGGTATCTTGGGAGTACTTGACTACAAATAACCACGTATACTCGGTTTTGGGTAAACATTCGATAAAGGGTTGTTTATTTAGGAGTGATTTTCAAAAATTTAAATTATTTTGAAACTGGTTCTAATGATTTTGCTTAAAATATATATCGCGGGATTGTTTTACAACATAACACATGTATACGTGTTAAAAAAACGACTCTAACGATTGGGTTCAAAATGGGTACCTGTTAAGTTGCTCACATTTAAAATTTTTATATTGATTTGTTTTCCTAAAAAAAAGCGCATACAGTAATAGTTAGCAAATGATAATTTTTTGTAAAATTTGATTTAAAAAAAAAAGCTCTAAAGCTTTTCTTCAAAATTGGTATCAAGGAAATATTTTACATGATAAATAATAGTGTATCTTTATTTATATTAAGAAAGTTAATTTAAGAATAATTTACTCGACCCAATATAGAAAATTTGAATATTTTTTAAATTGACCTTGTAGATTGGATTCAATATATGCATAGTTTTTCGTGATAAATAATAATACTTTTTATTTTTCCAAATAACACATAATTTTGGGTAGTTAAAAAATTATAAATTTTGAAAATTTGAATTTTGTCAAATATATTTGAGCAACTTGGTTTTAAATTGATACTATTAAAAAGAATGTTTATTTTGATTAACAAGATGATGTGTTTGTTTTTAGGAGTAAAACATTATTAAGGGTATTTTACTAAAAATCTATTTTTGAAATTATTATCTTCGTAGCTATTATACACTGAGAAAGTGCGATTCTATCTTACCATTTATTTTATTTTCATTTTATTTTAACATTTATTGTATTAGGAACAATATTAATTCATCAAATCTCTTTCTTCATCAAACATAATATTAGTCCATTCAACTTTGAACTTTTATTGATAGGATTAAATTAAACCTCTACATATTCGATAACCAAAGTAGTGATGAAATAAATACCTATAGACATAGTTAATATATTTGTCAAAGTTAAAGTAATGTCAGTACCAAAGTGACAGATGATAATTAATTATGTTATTATTATTATTATTAGCACCGCGTCTTACTACCCGTTCGGGTTATACGCACTTACGCTAATGTGTAATGGTAGAGTGATTGTGAGATGAAATGGAGGACCTACAGTTTAACGTGTAATCGGAACCACGGTGGAGGCCTGGCATTCCCCACATTCACAAGATGTCTTGTCAGAGGTGAAGGAAGGGTTTGGTAAACAGATAAATCTTTGCCGGGACCGAGGATTGAACCCCGGCCGCCAGCATAGAAGTCTGACACCTTACCCCTAGACCGCCAGGTCCCCAATTATATGTTACTTATCCGCCTCGGTGGCATAGTTGGCTAACGCGCTAGTCATGTTGAGCTCGACTGCTGAGGATGGGGAGATCGAGGTTCGAATCTCGGTCGGGCGAACTAGGGGTGGTTTTTCCTAAATGGTTTTCCACTCTCCCTCCACTCAAATGCCGGTGCACTTCCACTAATTCAACCTTTACAATTGATAATCCATTAGCGTAATTAGTACTTAAAGCTTATAACCCAAAACGGGTAGTAAGACGCGGTGCTAAATAATAATAATAATTTGATGTTACTTTCGCAGCCGTGCATTAACGTCACAGAACTTCAGTCACACAGACATCACACTCTTAGATCTGTTTGATAATGTTGACTTATTCCCGTGTGAAGTTTCCTCTTGTCCTAATTCTTTCCTGCTCTTTAAATACAAATCGCCGAGGGAATAAAACACAGTGTAGTGTCGTGGAGTGTTGACAGGGTAAGCAGAGCATGATATAATGTTCTCTCTCATCCAGTCTTTATTTGACCAATCATACATAGGCTCTGCTCTACATACCACACATGGGAATGTTGATACCTGACTAATGAGCAGAGATCATACCACAGATACAGTTTAAACTAATTCTCCTTATAAGTCATTCACGAGCTAAGTTTACCTGGATGACAGCTCGAAATCTTACTAGAAGTAATCCCTAATACAGCCCTACGCCAGCAGCTGACATCTATCACTTTGGATGACTGTAATGAAAACAGATGGTAATATATTAATGTGATAGTAAACCACAGTAATTTAGGCCAATATTATTTATATATTTATTTTAGGTCGGACACAAAGTTTATTTATCGTTTTATTCCACTTAAAAAAATATTCGCACCACTTTCACAAAAGCTTCTAACTAACATAGCTTCAAAATGGTGATTGACGAATTTAAACCATATGGTTGAACATAACGGTAAACAAGTTTTTTACAATGATGCGGACACGCAGTTGATGAAAATACTTTATTCAGTTAAATATTTCAAAATACGATAAAATAATCATAACATCATTTATTGTATGTAAAAAATGACAACAATTTTCTCTTTTCCATGTAAATACGATGCCTGTATTAAAAGGTATTAATGTATGCACTATATTACACAAAATCAGTAATGTTTCAAAACGAAAAATAGGTACTTTTAATTATGTTTAAAATATTGTTTCGAGTTGTATAAAAAGATATTATTAAAAAAATGAGATAGTATGAGAAAACTTAAGTTTGCGTTATTTTAAATGTAATATATAACAGGTAACTAAAGATCTTTACATTCATAAGAAAACTGTGATCTTTTACAAGTGTTGGCAACCCAAAACATAAACATATGATTTTCGAACTATCATCCAGGTAAAAACCTATCGTGAATGGAATATACCCTAGAAGCACTCAACGATGCGCCACTGAATAATAATATACTAAAATGTTATGAATTTTGTCAGCAAATAAATATGTTTGTATCTTATCAGTGGTCTATCCTGTGAAAACTGGACTGTATCTTTAAATCCTTTCTTTGCTATGGTTTATAAACTTTTCTTAATTTATATACACTTTGAAAGGTAATCAAGACTACACTTCACTTATGTACAGTTAATATTTTTCCAAACAAAATTTCTGGTGTAATTGTTTATGGAATATTGACGTATTAAAAAAAACCACCTTGAATTTATTTCTGCTCTTGTCATAACGAAAGATCATAAAGGGCCCTGACCCTCAAACATTATAAACTTCTTTTGATTTGACTATAATTTTATTTGAATCTAAGGAATATTCTTTAACACAAGATTGTCGTGTTCTCTCTTGTTTTTTTTTTATGATGAATGCATATGGACGAGTGGATTGTCAGAGTGAATATCTCAAAGGTCCGATGAATTCATTGTGGTCCTACTCTACACAGGTTGTCTCATTCAGATCTAGTGAGACGAACGGGCTGTATGCACAAACAAGGAGGTCTCATTCATCAGACTATGATATCTAAACTAGAACCCATTCAATGATATTTAATAAAAACCTTCATGTAAATATTATCTCTCTACTGTACAGGGAAGAGAACGGGCTGGTTTAGATCCATGTCTCATCAAGTTGTACTGTCTGTATGATGGCCGACAAGCCTACAAATTACCAATTATTGAGTTTATTCTTAGGTCAGTTAGTGTAAAATAGACGTATCTGCCTTAATATAGGATAATATTAGTTCTAAATAGAATACGAATATATTTTTCCGATTTATTAAAATGGCTCAATAATTCAGTGAAATTCGACACAAAGTATATTGAGATTTTATAATTTTTTTAATTAAATATAATCTAGTAGAGGCATGAGGATCTTTGACATTTTGAAGTCGAAGTCAAAGGTTAATTCAACCTCGCTTCGACTTCGACATCCACAATAAGCTTTTCATCATCGAAACTTTTGAAGTAAAAATAAAACTTGAAAATATTATAATAATATTTGAGATATCTCACAAAATAAGACATATTTTAACATATAAGAATTTTTATAACAGCTTCTAAACAGTATTTTAATAAACACTAAATATTAAATGACACTTATAGTCTAACAAGCAGAGATAAATTCAAATATGTTCGAATAAGACCATACAGTGTGATTTATTTTGCCATTTAAACCTTTATCTTTACCAAGATACAGTTAATGGATAATTAAAAAACTAAATGTAGTGTTATAAAACAATTTGTCTTTGACTTGATTTTTCTTCACAGGTTTCAAGCTCCACTTCGACTTATCTTCACATATAAAAAGTTAACTCCACCCACCCCTTGAATATAGGCACATTCTTGTTTTATAAATATGCGTAGACAAAGCTATGGATTAAGAAAGTAAATATGTAAACAATATAAAATAAATTAATAATAATCTTAAATAACTTTACTGTACAACCCGCCTCGGTGGCATAGTTGGCTAACGCGCTTGTCATGTTGATCTCGACTGCTGAGGACGGGGAGATCAAGGTTCGAATCTCGGTCGGGTGAACTTGGG
>CABFVX010001585.1:12545-24292 GCA_902151425.1 Timema shepardi | reverse complement strand
TAACAGACAAAGAGTCAGGGGGGTAAAAATAATATTAATATAAAAAAAAACTTTGGATGAAAGAATGGGATGAAATAAAAGCCCCTGTGTTTTTGTTGTTTTGATGGTTTGACTCGACATATTGGGTTCCTTTTGTTCCGTTACGGAAACAATTGGAAAAAATGGCGTCACCGGTATTGGTGAACTGAATACAAGCGCTTTCACCGAGGGATTATTTGGGATACAGACCCGGGATAGGTGGTAGGTTTGGTGGGTGAGGGGCTTGAACGGCGTCAGGGAAATACAAATCTGCTTCAAGTCACAAGAATTAACTCGCCGGTGATTAGGGAGAGGGAGGAAACATGAGTCCATGGAGCAGTGAAACGTTATAAAGTCAGATCCATCATCACTGGGTAGTTACGATACTTATGATAGCCGGTAGCACGTCTGCCTATTGAGGACAGGTTAGATCCCCAGCTTGACTGAACACTTTATCATTGTGAGACTGAGTTAAGTAACCTAGGTTTGATTCCCAGATTATCTGAAAAAGCTAACAGCTGTGAGATTGCAGAGGCTTCACGTTTCACAGAAATGAGATAATGTCTGGGGGCTTAGCTGTTGTGTATACTTTAGATTTGTGGTCTGATACAATCAGTCGGTTCAGAAAGGGCACTTTATATAACTCAAATGAATAGTTAAATGCCTGTGAAAAGTGTTAAATGTTTGATATTCTAAGAGATAATTTTAATATTTATGTAATCACCAGGGTCCGGAAGTTGGTGCCCTTAAAAATCCAAGAATGCACTAAAAATTGTGTATAATGATCTTTTTTTAACAGCGCGTCTTACTACCCTTTCAGGCTACACGCTGAAAAGTGCTCTTAAAAACAAGAAAGATGCACTTAAAAACTCTGTTTTTATACCTTCAAAAATACTAAAGATTCTCTTAAAAAATCAAATGATAAATTTAAAATCCAATTGCTCTTATGGCTGTTTACGGCGATGGCTGGGGAATCCTGCAAACGAAAAAATAAATATTAAATTGTATGACCACTATACTAATTAAAAATAATAAAATATGCAGAACATTTGTGTGCACGAGAGAGAGAGAAAGTTGTGTTTTAGATTTACCTTATTCTTAATTTCAAGGCACAACGAAGGTCATATTTAGATTATCAGGTGTGAATGATCAGCGATTGTCGGCCAAGAGGTGGTACCAGAAGGAGCTGCGCTCTACATCCGTGGATATTATTGGAGCATACTTGAATTATGGATGTCACCGGGCGACATGTTCTCTTCATTGCTTCATGTATGGCCAAGAGGTAGTACCAGAAGGAGCTGCACTCTACATCCGTGGATATTATTGGAGCATGCTTGAAGTATGGATGTCACCGGGCGACATGTTCTCTTCATTGCTTCATGTCTGGACATAGTCATTCAATAGTTACATGATAAAAGGAATGCTCCAAGTAAATGAAAACAATGAATTTGTGCGCTAAGCTACGATTTTTATGTAGTTATTCTAAGAAATTACGGAAAATGCAAGATAAGATTGAAAATAAGAAAAAAATGCCTCAAAAATGCTACAAAATGGCATAAACTGTAAAAATCCATCAGATATTAAAAAAATATACACAGTAAAATTAATTCTTTCAATATCAGGGTGTGATAAAATGTGTTTACATACAAGTTACCGTTGCGATCGACTTCACAGAAACAAAGATTCAGTCTTACAGGCCCTGGTAATCACCAACAACTAGTGGCCGTGCCCAGTACCCGATATCCTGAGACCACCTTTTATCTTGTACTGTACAAGTTTGGAGTAAATACAAGCAACAACTTAAGACTTTATCATTTATGTGCAACTATACAGCTCAAGAGCTTGTTTGCTTAGCGACCTTAATTATCTTATTACAATATCTCCCACCCTTTCTTCTTCTTCTTAAGTCAATAACCCGAAGGTTTGTTTGATGTGATTTCGATCCATCTGGAGCCGGTAATGCACTTAGTCCTTCATCTGGTTAGTGTTGCGTGCACCATCTGGTAGAAATGTCATGTATTAGGGAAGTTCAGGAAATGTGGTGGTTCCCCGTTGTCTTCCATACTGTGTATCTGAGCGACCACGAAAGATCCTACCAATTTGTCCAGAAAGGTAGTTTCACATGTCTTCCAGGGTTATTTTACAAGCCACAATCGACAAGGGACCAACCTGACGAATTTACTTTCCCTCCAAAGGAAGTTGTGCAACGGATTTTATAGCTCAATAAAAATCGGTTGACTTCAACTGGGTTTGAACCCATGAACATGGCGTTCTGAGGTGAGAACTTTACCCCAAGACCACCGAGGTCAAACACCCTGTGACAATAGTGTATATACATTCACCAACTAGCGTACTGTACATTGTGTATACAGGCCTAGTGTATCTTGCGGCGTTGGCTGCAGATTATCGTGATAAAATATATTCACAACTTTTTTTTGGGTAAAGTTCTATAATATGAGGCCTCTCTAGACTTTCTAGTTAAAAGCTTACTCTTCAAAGCTTATCAACTATGCAAGATTTTAAGCTTTCACTGTTTAATTTTAAGGCCCTAAGCCCTGTCGAGTGCAAGTTTGAAACCTATTTTGTGGGGTGGTGAGTGGGGGGTTGAAATGCGTGGCGTGGCTGACAACCGACCAAAGTATCCTTCCGCGCCAACAAGAACAGATGGATCACGGAAATCATAGATGGCGCTAGCAACCGGACAGGTCTTACGGGAAAAAATCATACGTTTGGAAATATCAGTTTTCTCGAGAACTAGTGAAATGTTTATGTCAATATTTTCAACACCCCCTCTAAGATGATGTATCGATGTTTATTAATTGTTACATTTTTTGTTTGTTTGTTATGCAGCCGGCAGTTTTTCTATCGAAAAATGTCAATTTTATCGATATTTGATCATTGTTAAAATTATAGAGGAGGTGTGTATATAAAAAGTATAACTTACTCAACATGCTTCTAATCTTGAACAAACCGTTTCTGAAAATAAAATTGCAAACAAATTAAAATACTTGAAGATAACTGTTTATTCCCATAGCTTTGCATTTCCATGAAAAATTAAAAGGGCCAATCGCCTTAATCAAAACGTATATGTCCCCTTTCACATCATGGTGATAACTTTAAAATGACGGTGACCTGGCGGTCTAGGGGTAAAGTGTCAGACTTCTATGCTGGCGGCCGGGGTTCAATCCTCGGTCCCGGCACAGATTTATCTGATTACCAAACCCTTCCTTCACCTCTGACAAGACATCTTGTGAATGTGGGGAATGCCAGGCCTCCACCGTGGTTCGGATTCCACGTTAAACTGTAGGTCCTTCATTTCATCTCACAATCACCCTACCATTACACATTAGCGTAAGTGCGTATAACCCGAACGGGTAGTAAGACGCGGTGCTAATAATAATAATAATAATAATTTAAAATGACCCCTCTCTCAGCTCTATATCTATTTGTTGCACCAAACCACTCAGGTAAGAATCAAACTGTTATTATTTTTAGTTTTATTTATTGATATACAACTATACACAAATCATGGTTTCAATGGAGTTGTGAACAAATAATGATTGTACAGATGAGCCAACAGAAGAAAAAAAAATTGAGATTAGCTGGGAAAATTGGGTTTTAATGGAAGCCACTATTTTTTTTACAACTCCACGTCACCGCGAGTCAAAGGTCAAAGAGGTTGATCATAAGTCAAAGAGGTCTCTGGTTCAATAACTCCGGTTGGGACAATTATTACTTACATACAGGTTCATTCTGTCATACATTAGTAAATATCGAGACGATACTTAAGAAAACTATGTTGGAATTTTTATGATGGAATGTCTTAGATGCAAATGGTAATATTTTACTAAAACAATAGGCCTAATGGATATAATATTCTATCTTCCATTAAGATGGAAGTGAATTCAAGGGAATTCAAGTCTTCCTAAAAATAAATTTTCAATTTTAAGAGTAATTTTCTTTTTACGTAACCAGAAATACGCCACCATAAAACATTACGGCCTAATAGGCTGTTACTCTTAAAGAAAACTTTAGAACAAGGGCCTATAGGGTGGAGGGGTAGGGGGTTAATTTTAATGCCAATCTCTCACAACATTTTTAATAGCTGAGGTTGAGAATGTTCTGACCACATGCCACCCTCTATTCACGGAGGTTGGCAGTATCTTCTCCAACAGATGGCGGCTGCTCAGTTGCTATAGCTCTACTGTGAGCTGACACGATGGAGTTTTTCTCTAGACTCATTAAGAATATATTACTTATCCATGACAACCAAATATACGGTTAAAATATATTTATGTAAAGATATACACATTTTTTAAAAAACTGCTGAGGACGGGGAGATCGAGGTTCGAATCTCGGTCGGGTGAACTGGGGTGGTTTTTCCTAAATGGTTTTACACTCTCCCTCCATGCAAATCCAGGTTCACTTCCTCTAATTCAACCTTCCCAATTCCTAATCCATTAGCGTGGTTAGTACTTAAAGCGTATAACCCGAACGGGTAGTAAGACGCGATGCTAAATATTATATTATTATTATTCTTTAAAAAAAATTAAGGGCCTTAAGTTGTTGTGGAAGGGAACGTGAGTTAAGTCAAATATTTTTACAGTTTTTATAAAAAAAACTCTACAAGTAAATTTTTTTTTCCAATGGATATGTTCAATTTGATTATCTACACATCATAGAATCAAAAGTTTTTGAAATCTGATGATAGCTATTTATTTTCATTTAAATAATTGTCTCATAAAATGCTTTTAATCTCATAAATCAGATATTCAAGGACTGATGAGGTCACTATGCGAAGAAAACTAAACTAAATGTATCTACTTGAGAAATTATTTATTTATTTTGGCCGAACTTTATTTTGTCAATAAAAATGCAAAAATATTTTGCATAACTCGTGTTCAATTCCATCCCTTCTTAGACAAAATTTATTTTGTAATTAATAATATTTTCGTAACATTACAATAATACCTTCCCACACACACGCCCTTTCTAAAGTTACATTCCGATATCTTCCAAGCTATTAGAAACATAGATTAGAAATCTTTCAATAAATAGTAAGAGATTTTCTCATTATTGACAGTAAAATAACATTTGATTGTAGGGTTTCGTAAGGAATGTTCTCTCTAATTTTGGCCGCCCTTAATAAAAAATATTATATCAAAAAGAGCAACTAATAGTCCATTAATACCGATTGTTTAAAAAGCACAATTTTATAGTCAAGGCATTTGCACGATTATGGTAAGAATGGCCTTTTAGAAAACACGAACATACTATTTGCTTGGAGTCAATATTGATAACATTTTATTATTATTGTTATTTTAAAGTTGTTTCCTTAGCACTGCGTCTTACTACCCATTCGGGTTATACGCTTATGTACTAATTACACAAATGGTATCAGGGATTAGCAAGGATTTATTTATATAAAGTGTACCCGCATTTGCACGGAGTAAGAGTGGAAAACTATTTTGGAAAAAACACAGCTAAGTAAACCCGACCAAGATTCGAACCTTGATCTTCCCGCTACCGAATAAGGTTATTTTATAGTTATTGATAATATCTATCAAAAGTGATAGCTGCAGATAACATCAATACACGAACATAGTTTTAGAAACTTTGGTAACTCTACTATCGTGTTACTACTATAGTTACTGGTAAGGACTTATTAGTTCGATTCTAAGTTAAGGTCTAAAACTAATCACAACTAAAATGTTGTGTGTGTGCTCTGCCGTGAATTAATCGAGTACAAGACGTCGCTAACCTTGGCAGGAGGTTGCGTGATGAAAGGGCAGGCCTAAAGTGTGAGATGGTGATGTGTGAACAAGATACGACCTTGGTCCGCCACACTATCCGTGAGTCCAGACTTGTCGCCTACTCTACTTAGGAGCAGGTGGTTTTACACAACCCCGTGGCGTCTTTTAGGAACACATTCGTCGCTTTATTATAGCCACTATATCGAGAGAGAGAACAAGAGAAAGTGAAATGGAGGAAATAAAAAATACAGAGAGAGATGAGAAAAAGAGATTAGAAAACGCGAAAGAAGAAAAAGAGATACGATAGAGAAAGAGGAGAAACAAATTAGGAGATGAATTACAAGAGAGAGCTAGTGAGAGGAAAAAAGAAAGATTTAGAGAGCTAGTTAGAGAAAGAGAGATAAATTAGGAGTGGGATCACACCACGCAGGAAAGGAAAGAAGACGCTCTGCAAGCAACAACAGAAGCGTCGCGACGCGACGGACCTCGGAGCGTCGTGTCACATCCAGCACTGTTAATCTTCAGCCTCGAGTGGCCTCGCGTCTCTTACAAACCATCCCTACACAGAACATATCGATTCTTTTCCTCCCCCGACAAGGAAGAGAGGAATAGTAAAAAAAAACACCTCAACATATATAAACTAAATTCGAACCAAAATGCTTTGTGGAGTTGTATACGTCGTGGAGAGGAGAGGGATTATAGAAAGATAGGATTGAGGGGTTAGGAGGGGAGGATGGCAAGGGGGTGGGGGAGGTGAAAGGGTAAAAAAAATCCTCCCGTTGAAGGGGGAGCGAAAACTTTCTAGGCAGTGGTTGAAAAAAAGATTTAAGCGAGAAACATTTTTTTTATCAAAATGTGAACTAGTGGATGATATGTTCTGTATAATATCTTCGTGGGGGTAAAGAGAGTTTTTTTTTAAATATGTGAAGGGGGTTGTTGGACGGGGCTAAGAGGGGGTAGATATTTTACAGTATTGAGCCCCTCAGCTAAACTCGGCGTGCGGACTATTGAATGGCTTTGGAAGGTTAAAAACCAAAGAATTGCCCCTCCCTCTCCCCCCCTTGCCCTACTTCAATCATCACCCCTTTCTAACCCGGCATTGTTATAGCAATCTGGAGGTCACGTGTTGGAACAATTCCCCGTCTCACCACACAAATGCTAAACCCCTTCCACTCCCCCATTTGTACGCTCCCTTAACCATTTATTTTACCCCCCTCTTGTTTCTGTCTCTCTTTTTTTCAGTCGGTTCTCCCTCGCACTCTTACAGATGTCTAAGTGGGCAAGAGAGGTAAGATCAGATTAAACAAATATGTGATAATACTTGTTATATTCTTACTCTGTTTTTACGATACATACGCCTTAGAGAAAATATTGGGTCAGTGGAATCGATCTAGATATTCTAGGATAAAATGTAGCCTACTTAATAAATGTCCTCCACTTTAAAAAAGTTGTAGACATACCATCTATATATCTGTCTTGCCTGTTTGAATAGATACCATACCTTATTTTCAGCTAGAAACGTTACTAGATCTACTTTCACATATTCACAGGTGTAATCGTCATGTGATCTAGAAATATCACTCTTATTGTAGCCTATATTATCAATAACTATTAATTTTTTTTTAGAAAATCAAGGAATATGTATGACTTTTATTTCTCTATTATATGTATACATTTATACATGACTGTATGTATGTATGTTATGTATGTATGCATGTATGTATGTATGTATGTATGTATGTATGTATGTATGTATGTATGTATGTATGTATGCATGTATGTATGTAAGAATGTATGTATATATGTATGTATATTGTGTATACGTATGTATGTGTGTATGTATGCATGAATTTATATATTATGTGTATGTATGTATGTGCGTAGACTATGTGTGTGTTTATGTCTGTTTGTACTCTTAGTTAATAAGGTTAGCTTTCATAGTTCCACTATGGTGCAGTTTATAAGATATGGTCATAGTATAATCAGTCAAGATAAGACTCTTACCTTGCTTGGTTCCACTATGGTACAGCTTATATAGATAGGGTCATAGTGTAATCAGTCAAGGTAAGACTGCTACCTTACTTGGTTCCACTATGGTGTAGCTTACAAGATAGGATCATAGGGTAATCAGTCAAGATAAGACTGCTACCTTACTTGGTTACACTATGGTGTAGCTTACAAGATAGGATCATAGTGTAATCAGTCAAGATAAGACTGCTACCTTGCTTGGTTCCACTATCGTGTAGCTTATAAGATAGGGTCATAGTGTAATCAGTCAAGGTAAGACTGCTACCTTACTTGGTTCCACTATGGTGTAGCTTACAAGATAGGCTCATAGTGTAATCAGTCAAGGTAAGACTGCTACCTTGCTTGGTTCCATTATAGTATAGCTTACAAGATAGGCTCATAGTGTAATCAGTCAAGGTAAGACTGCTACCTTACTTGGTTCCACTATGGTGTAGCTTATAAGATAGGATCATAGTGTAATCAGTCAAGATAAGACTCTTACCTTTCTTGGTTTCACTATGGTGTAGCTTATAAGATAGGATCATAGTGTAATCAGTCAAGGTAAGACTGCTACCTTACTTGGTTCCACTATGGTGTAGCTTACAAGATAGGATCATAGTGTAATCAGTCAAGATAAGACTGCTACCTTGCTTGGTTCCACTATGGTGTAGCTTATAAGATAGGATCATAGTGTAATCAGTCAAGGTTAGACTGCTACCTTACTTGGTTCCACTATGGTGTAGCTTACAAGATAGGATCATAGTGTAATCAGTCAAGGTAAGACTGCTACCTTACTTGGTTCCACTATGGTGTAGCTTATAAGATAGGGTCATAGTGTAATCAGTCAAGATAAGACTGCTACCTTACTTGGTTCCACTATGGTACAGCTTATAAGATAGGGTCATAGTGTAATCAGTCAAGATAAAACTGCTACCTTACTTGGTTCCACTATGGTATAGCTTATAAGATAGGGTCATAGTGTAATCAGTCAAGATAAAACTGCTACTTTTCAGAATAAACGTAGTGTTCCCTCCTTATCACTACTCCATTGGTGTAAATATACTGATAGCCTGGACGGGTGGTAAGACGCAGTGAATAGTAACGAAAGAAAGCCAATCTTTAGCTAGCCCACTGTCACAGCAAATTACTCGGTTCATATTTCCATGAAACCACCTTCTTTCTTTACCCGTTGAAAAACGCGTTGGTTAACATTTTGTGGAATAGATTCAATGAAAAGGTATCTAAAGTGGGGGGGAAAAAACCCCGAATGGTGTCAAAATCAGAACACTTAATCTCATCTCTTTATAACAGCCGCGTTATCAGCCTACTGATTTCCACGACTTTGTCCTTCCTTCCTTTAGACCCTTCACCCCTAACCAACCCCCTCTTCTTTTTATAACACCCTCCTTTTGGTACATTCACCAGATTACAAATTCACTTTCAAAATAGGATTACTGCTGCCAGAATTTAATTTAACGTCCGTGTCATTCGCAGTGGAGGCGACGACTAGGGCTCAGATACTGAGTTTAAAAAAATAAAATAAAAAAATTGTTCCATTATTTGAAATTGAAATTCGTTTCTTAGGTCACCAAAGACAAAGTCATCGACGTCATGTACAGCCAAAGCTTGGGACAAAATAAATTTTTTAGTGATTTATTATATATTCCCACTCAAATTTGAATAGCTTGGTTGGGTTCTAGTGGATTATATTTTCTAGCTCATTTTCTTTATCAACCTTTTGAATTATCTAGAAACGTAAATTAGTTTTCCACATTTTTTTCGTAAGACAAAGCACTCATCAAAATAAGTTTTTAAAATAACTTTTGGCCTACTTTTCTTAGATAAGGGGTTGGCTCCTGGAGACTTGTTTGATTTCTAGTAAGACAATGGACTACTAGACCAATAATCGATAGTAAAGTAAACTTGTATTACCTATGATAATAAAATTAAGTTTGTCTGTCTGTCATGAGTATTGCTTGATACTTACCGCAAGCAGAGGGCTGACATTTTAAAATTAGTAGCCCCTGTGCACAAAAGTGCACCTCGAAGCTTGAATTTTGAATTTTTGATTAGATTTTTTTTTTAAATTTATTAAAAGCTGGATTGCAAGAACTAAAATCAGGTGATTTTTTTTTCTGTTTGCTAGAAGCAAAGACAAGCGTTGTTGCACGTGGAAATAGCGCAATTAATTACTTATTTTTTTTACTCTAGACTTGTTTAAAATATATAAAATTAAAATCAAAATCATTAATTCTTAAATAATTCTAAGATAGCCCTACATTTTTTCAACATTTTTTTTTCCGTGCTAGCATATTTTCTTTAAAAATCATCTACAGCTCAGGCAATTTGGTTAATTCATTAAATGGCCGGTAAGAATATTCCTGCAAGGATGTAGTTTAAACAATTCCGTGGAAGCATTTGCCTATCTATAATAGGAAACAAGAAAAATATAATTTTGAAATACAAGTCAATGCTGTCCAAGCGCAAATAGTAGGGTGAGTGTTCATACTTTTCAGTGGAAGAGAGAAAGTGCTATCAGCAGGTAAATAAGAGGCCTTGTAGGGTCAGCTGCTCATTCATTATCTTTCCTCGGTTTATATTTCCTACAATGGTGTCTAAGTGTTGTAGTGCTTGCGTCAAGTTAAGATGCAACCCAAATAGCTTCAAATACACCAAACATGCAACGTCCTTATGTAGAGCTTGTACACAAACTTATACCCTGATTTTGATTGTAAGAATAGCAGAGAAACTCAAAACATATTTCTTTGAGGCCAACATTGATAATATTTTCTTATTTTATTTGTGTTATTTGATAGGTATTGATAATATATATCAAAAGTAACATCTACAGATGTCATGACTTTATCTATGAATATATTAAAAAAAGGTTTTAGTAACTCTAGTAACTAACTTCTACTGTTCTTCCTACCAAAATCATACTATACAACTTGTGGATGGAACTTTTTATACCTTCCTCACCTTATAATCAAAACTATTTATATTTTGCTTACAACTATTGAAATGAACACTTTCCAAAAGCAAGAGTTGCAGAATACATGAATTATCACTGTTTATTAATATATATTTTATACACTTTCTGAATGGTTGTAACCTGTATCGTTGGGTCCACAGACTAAGGAGCTAGTCTCATTTGGTCTGGTGACGAGGTAGTCAGGGGTCTATAATACAGGAGTACATGTATACTTAAGTGTTATTTTTTAAAATACTTCTCATTCTACTTTCCCGCGAATGCAAGCAGCATAAGCCCATAAATTCCACCTTCCTCACCTTTATTCCTTAGTTTTATGTGGTATGAAAAGTCAGTTCAAGGTGACTATAAGTGTTTTTTACAGTGTTCATAACAAAAAGCATTCTGGGTCAAAATAAATACAATATTTCTCCAGTAGGTACGTTTGGTTTTGTTTCTTATACAAGGTAATATCAACAGCGGTTCTTAAATGTCTGTCACACACTTGGTGTCTGTTGACAGGGAGTTTTTCTCATTTTCTGTCAAAATGTTTATCATCTAACGCCGCGATACTCATGACAGATGTTCAACCACAACTTTTGAAGCCATATATTTATTTTTCTCAAAAAATATTTTTACTATAAAAACTGCCAAAATACTTGCCTTAGTTCACGTCTCCTACCCCATCTTAAATGTGCTAGCAGCCGAGAACGGGTAGTAAGCCACGGTTTGGGTGAACGAGAATCACCTGTTAAAATATTACTTTCAACTTGTGGATAGATTACAAGATCTTCTACTTGAGATTAAAAATCTTTCGGATGATACCTCGGAGAATATTTTTCTGTGAGTCCAGATCATAGAGTCCTGTCATATTTACAAAACGGTAACCGCTTTATCTACCTATTTTTACATAAAAAGAAACAACGCGGGATGGATTTAAAAATGAAGCTGACTATCTTCCCTAAAAGTTCCCCCTTATAGCCCCCACCCCTTTTTTTTTT
>CABFVX010001585.1:1168-12511 GCA_902151425.1 Timema shepardi | reverse complement strand
CCCTCCCCCAACCTCGCCTTGCACCCCTGTATAACCTTTCAACAATAGCAAATCGACCCCTTTCCGCTCGAAGCTGATCTTTTCTTCTCTCCCCAAACTCTTGGCATCAACAACAACAATAACATAAGAGGTTTGCTGGAGTGACAGTTTCCATCTCTTGCCACAAGAGTTCTCTCTATGACAAACTGTATTGTACCCCCCCCTCCGTCTCCTACTCCCAACCATTTGTCTAAGGTAGGCTTTCAATGAGTTTCTCCACTTGAACTCGGCTGCTATTATAATAAAACATGCTCAGCGCAAAACTTATTAGTATTGCATTTTATTTTAGTTCCAAACCTAACAGCCCTATACTGCCTTTTGTTACCTCCATTTCAAAAGGTTTTATGTAATAAACAACTATTTAAGTGTAAGACTATAATACAAGTAGTTGTTTGGCCATGTTTGCTCAAAATAGTTTAATTAACTTTCGATAAATCTTAGTGTGTCATCTGCGATGATTTTAATAGGGAAAACCTATTATAAAATACAAACACATTTGTTTGCGTTCAACGTTAGTAGCATTTTATTATTTAGTATTCTTATTTTATATCTATTGATAATATTTAACAACACTGACAGATTTAAATCACATCACTTGACATACGGATACATTAAAGCAGATTTAATAGCTTTCCTGGCTGCAAGATCTTTTGGAAATTGGACTTTATTAACTATTATTTTGAAAATATGAGCCGATTTCCCTAGTAGTCCACCCGATCGGAATTTGAACCCCAATTATCTAAAGTTCTGTCTAACGTTAGAGTGACGCCTAAAGTTCAGAGGGTCCAAAACTGTGGTCCGTAGACGGGATTTAGGGGTTCCGTGAACCAGCCGCAGAAGAATAACATACAACCGGAGTAGTTGCCATGTAGTGATGTCTAGAATAGTTTGCCATTGACAAGAGTCACTAAAACACCTACCTACATTATTGAGGTCATATAATTTTCTGACAGCTATGCGTATGTCTTTGTCAGGGAAGCATTTGTTTTTGCTATGGGAGCTCTGATTCCATTTGGGACTACATATCTTTGTGAGGTAAAGTTTTCAGCACTTGTTGCCATCAAAACAAAAAATATATTATTATTATTATTATGATTATTATTATTATTAGCACCACGTCTTACTACCCGTTCGGGTTGTACGCACTTACGCTAATGTGTAATGGTAGGGTGATTGTGAGATGAAATGGAGGACCTACAGTTTAACGTGGAATCCGAACCACGGTGGAGGCCTGGCATTCCCTACATTCACAATATGTCTTGTCAGAGGTGAAGGAAGGGTTTGGTAATCAGATAAATCTTTGCCGGGACCGAGGATTGAACCCCGGCCACCAGCATAGAAGTCTGACACCTTACCCCTAGACCGCCAGGTCACCTCCCCCCAAAATATAAATAGCCTTGAATGTCACAGATAAAGTATGCGCGTTGCACTGTCAAAAACTATTACACAATATCAACTTCTCATTCAAACAAATCAACAGCACACTTCTAATTGATTTTTGGTTTTCAACATGATTAAAGTTTACTTTTTAGTTGCACCATATGGATTTACTTCACATTTCTTCAGAAAGTGTCCAAGGTAGGTGAAAGGGGATGCAAGAAAGACCAGTGTTTATGCAGTGGGTTATATCAAAACATTTATTTGTCCAAAATAAGAAAAAATATTGCTTCAGTAGCGACGTTTAACTTAATTTTCTTCACATGGTGATATCAACAGTTGTTGAATATCTGTCATAAGTATAGAGGCATTAGATGACAAACTTTTTAAATAAATAGAAAAAAAATTGTCGATAAATTCCGGGACATTCTTTACAAATATTCAACAATGGTTGATAGTGAAGGAAATTAAACTAAACGTTTCTACCGAAGCAATATTTTACTTATTTTGACCAGAAATATGTTTTGCTGAATAAACTGCAAAAAAACACTGGCCTTTTCTAATGCTCCCACATCCTAGCCTTAATTTTAGCATAAGAAGGGAAAGTTAATTAATTAATATTAATATTTAGCACCGCGTCTTACTACCCGTTAGGGTTATACGCTTTAAGTACTAACTACTCTAATGGATTAGGAATTGGGAAGGTTGAATAAGAGGAATTGAACCCGCATTTGCGTGGAGGGAGAGTGGAAAACCATTGAGGAAAAACCACCCCCAGTTAACCCGACCGATGATTCGAACCTCGATCTCCCCGTCCTCAGCAGTCGAGCTCAACACGACAAGCGCGTTAGCCAACTACGCCACCGAGGTGGGTAGTAGGGAAAGTGAAAACCATAATTCTTCGTAAGGAATGATTTTTATATTATGTCTATTTGAATGAGATATAGTTTCACTCTGATAAAGTAGTATGCAACATTTTGTGTGAGTGTATTTGTGTGTATTTTTTTAATGGGGAGGGTGTTCAAGGCATTTGTCAGATTCTCAAGAGGGTTACGTTACCCAAATAGGACGGAGAGCCACTGCAGCTTAGATCACGCGACCCCCGGAGCGGGTTATATTATTTTAATTTCCGACTACGTGAGTTTATTTAAAGAACAACCTGTAGGAAGCTGATAAAGTTTCTGATAAATATATATCACGTTTTTGCTCGGAAACTAAGGGAAGGACAATGTTCAGCAAGCGACATTATCATTTAATTCAAGGAAATGAAGACAACGAGACTCCAAGTTATCATGTTGCATTCAAGGAAAATGGAATGAATTATAATAGTAATGAAAAAGAAGTAAGATAAAGAAGAAATGGGGGTTACGATTGAGGAACGGTGGAAGGGGTAGGTAGGAGAAACTAAAAGAAAGTCTGTTAAGTTTTGAAAACAAATGTTTGAAATCCGTTTAACCACAATCGCCCAAGCAGAAAAACAGTGATGGAGGGTGGGAAGCTTCAAACGGAAAACGTTTGGAACCTTATGAAAAAAAAAAGAAAGAAAGTTATATACTTCTTCCTTTTCATTCTTTTGGCTTCCCCCTCCCCCACACACCCCTTCCTCTACTTGCGTCACCCCCTCCTCTCCAACTTCCATAAATGATCCCCCCTCTCAGTCAACTCACAGCGCCACCAGGCCATTATTACAAATTGCTCTAATGAAATAAGGGCATAAGTCGCGATAAACTGTATCTTAGTTTCGTTTGTATATCACTAGGACTTAGTTGTTGTTTTTTTGAGCTAAATACACAGTTTTTTCCACATCCCGTAAGAGAACGACGTGATTAGTTATGTATTCATTTTAAAAATCATTACGTTTCGGGGAGTCTTAACTCAAAACTCTCTCCCACTGTGTTTTAATTTTCGGGGACGCATTTAATGTGTGTTAGGTATAACTTTTGAATATCAAGTCGCGAGTCTGATCTTAAAATGCAGTCTATGTACTCGTTGCTTTGTGGCCAGGGTGGCCAACCTTCTTTCAACTCGCTTAATTTAATATTTTTGGGTTTAAAAATATAAATATATTAAATAAAATAAGCTAATAATTATTTCTAAATAGATAAATAACATCCAAATAATTGATATAATATGCCCTATTAACAATATATTTTAAAATAAAGAGTGACTGACAATATAATTATTACTTTTGTGGTTTTATGACATTCACGGTCACTTTGTAGACGAATCGTTTTGATATTTAATAAATAGCTTCCAAAATATCAAGAGAAAAGGAACGAGGAGTAATAAGATTCTTAGACCCATTTATTAAGGGAAGGAGGGACCACCAATTATTTTTATTTATTTATCTTTATTGCCCTTTTTTTACCATTACTTTGGCACAATTTTATTATTATTATTATTATTTTAAGTCTCACCTAGGGCGCATGAAATTCTCGCCCCAGCCCTGAAAAGACACTAAATTGTCAAGACAACATCATCAGTTTTCTAAGGAAAGATTTTGTAACTAAAAAACGAGCAGTGTTTAAAGTTCAATAGCTAAAATTCTAATAGTAGTGATATTTGTAAAAATATTATTGTTCATGAATTTAGAAAGAGATATATTGGTCCTGAATTGTTTTCTGCTTCTCCCGCTGCACACCTGCAGATCCTTCGCACCGCATCGTTTAGAAAACGCTGAGCTGTAATTTAGTTGTAAATAATATATGATTTAAGGGCTTATGATAATATTTAAGGTTAGAGGAGGGGGGGGGGGAGATTGGTGGGGTGTAAGGTAGGGCATATTTTATTACATAACCACTCACCAAAATGTTTCAAACGTAATTTGATTAATTCATTTACTGAAATATTTAATTTTCTCTCAAAAGGACAATAGCTTCACTTTTATTTTAGCTTCGGTGCTGATTAGTAATTTTATTTCATTTGTAATTTGTGTTCTTGTCAAACATAATTTTTAAGTCTTTATTTCAAGTAGACCTATCAGTATAACTAGTTAGTTCCGGTGTATCCGACTGGCTTGCCTGACTCTAGTTCGAATCTTGGATTGCTTGTTCGAATATAGTCTTTACACGAGAGCGATTTATTAATGCTATTTTATAAGACCCGTCTCGGTGGCGTAGTTGAGGACGGGGAGATCGAGGTTCGAATCTCGGTCGGGTGAACTGGGGGGAGGTTTTTTCCAAAATGGTTTTCCACTCTCCCTCCACGCAAATGCGGATTCACTTCCTCTAATTCAACCTTCCCAATTCCTAATCCATTATCGTAATTAGTAGATACTTAAAGCGTGTAACCCGAACGGGTAGCAAGACGCGGTGCTAAATAATAATAATAATAATATGTTATAAGAATGTTGGTAGAGTGTAGTTGCTGCTTTTATATATTTTTTTGGTCATACAAACTGTTAAAATACTGAACTTAACGCGCATTTCTTTCCATCCCAGCTTGAGTTTATATTGGTTAACGCTATCGAGAATCGAACTAAAACCTCCTAGAACTTGTGGTAGAACACTTTAACCAGAAGAGAATGGTAAGTCTTAAAACCCCCGGATGTCAGGCTAACCCATCTGAGTAAAAACAACAACTTTTCAATGCCAATTACTTCTGTTCCGCTTGTAGCCTAATGATTATATTTTATACATTATTTTAAATTAATCAATAGAGATAATCAGATCTGATATTATAATGTTCCAAATTTGCTTAATTAACACTATCTTTAGCAGTAAATGTCAAGGTGGTCTGTCTCTCTCTATCGGCCACCCAGGTGAAATCTTCTCCGAAGACAATGCGGGAGGGATGAAGGACAGTTGCATCCCATCATTCATAGAATGTTCTAGAAGCCAGGTATTTGTAAACAAACCAGTTGGCAAGCGCAAGCGGGGGTCAATCTGGGACCCGATAGAATTGTAGTCATCACAGTTCCCTAGAAAGTGAAATAGCAGCCCTGGTGATATCGAATTATTATTATTATTATTATTATTATTATTATGATTATTAGCACCGCGTCTTTCTACCCGTTCGGGTTATACGCACTTACGCTAATGTGTAATGGTAGGGTGATTGTGAGATGAAAATGAAGGACCTACAGTTTAACGTGGAATCCGGACCACGGTGGAGACCTGGCATTCCCCACATTCACAAGATGTCTTGTCAGAGGTGAAGGAAGGGTTTGGTAATCAGATAAATCTGTGCCGGAACCGAGGATTGAACCCCGGCTGCCAGCATTGAAGTCTGGATATCGAATTGCGTAATCACATTGTTGAGTGCAGTAGTGACAATAAATAAATATTTAATTAAAATTACAGTGTAAAATTTCGATAACGAACAATCCCCGAATGAATTGTGATCGTACGTCACAAAACCCTTCACCCAATCTGGAAAGAAGTTGACTCTTTACCTCCCGGGGGTTATTGCGCTACCTACTGAGGTAAGGTCTATTGGATCATAGCGGCTACCCCCCTCGCCATTATAAGGGTTGGTTCATAGAGCTCCACATTCTTCGGACATTTCTGTAAGAAACGTTAGCTCAGATACTCATATTGTATTCAAGGGTTGTTCTTTCCCTTTTATAATTACAGTACGTTTCCAGGAGACAAAGAGTCTCGCAGCCATGTGAAAGGTAATATACAGCCTACCTGCTGCTTCGCCAATGCTCACAAAGAAAGATGCTGTGATTTTATATTGATGGGATCGGCTTAGGGTGAGAATCGCGCAAGTCCGCGCATGAAGATATAAGTAGGCAACGGACTAGTTCCGAGGAACATGATTTAGAACTCACGGAGGCAACACTGTCAACAAATTGGTGGTCTATGGACGTTAAATAAAGACCTAATTGCCATTTAATTATTATTATTATTATTAGCACCGCGTCTTACTACCCGTTCGGGTTATACGCACTTACGCTAATGGGTAATGGCAGGGTGATTGTGAGATGAAATGAGGGACCTACAGTTTAACGTGGACTCCGAACCACGGTGGAGGCCTAGCATTCCACACATTTCACAAGATGTCTTGTCAGAGGTGAAGGAAGGGTTTGGTAATCAGATAAATCTGTGCCGAGACCGAGGATTGAACCCCGGTCGCCAGCATTGAAGTCCGACACCTTACCCCTAGACCACCAGGTCACCCGCCATTTAATCGGATCAATTTTTTAATTTTAAACTCTTTGATTTTCTATAACGTATTTTACCTCCAACTAATTGTGACTGATGATGGGACACCCCGATTCATTGGTCGAATGGTCTAAGGCGTCACTCTCACAATACCTTGGAGTACCCATAATTGGGAGATTGGGGTTAGGGTCCTGCTCAGGTGTGCTAATGTTGGTTTTTTATTAAAGAGTTTTCACTTCCACGTGAATACGGGTATACTTATTCTAAATTCAACCTTCCTCATCCCCAATAAATTATCATTAATACATGAGCGTACAGTTCGGACGGGTAGTAAGACGTGGTGCTAAGCAAAACGACAATAATAGTTTTTTCACAAACATTCTTTGTACGGTGATGTAGATAATGTTTCAGTAAAATATATTATCTGTTCATATTTAAGGCACGTATGGAGAGAAAAATGTGTCTGGAAAGCTACCAGACTTTAAGGTGGGATTGAAAGGAGCGCTAGTTAAGGTCCATATTTTCACAGTTTTCACAAGAAAAAACTAAAAGGGGCGGCCAGACTGAAGCGAGCGAGCGACTAAAATATCAAATAGAACACATTGGTTGTAATGAGAGATGGCCAGACTGGAGCGAGCGAGCGACTAAAATATCAAATAGAACACATTGGTTGTAATGAGAGATGGCCAGACTGGAGAGAGCGAGCGACTAAAATATCAAATAGAACACATCGGTTATAATGAGAGGTGGCCAGACTGGAGCGCGCTTGAGCCGGTACAGTATAGTTTACAGGCGCTAGGCGATATTATTGTATGTTTGTTCATTGAGTGCTGGAAAAGCTTTTCATTTGGACCTATTTATTACTATTGATAGGTTTGGCACACTTGCTACTAACGGCCTAATTTAATTGGTAAGACCATAAACTATATACATAGGCCTATATACTGACAATATTATAATCAAAGTAGGGTTTTACAAATAAGAATCACCATTAGCGCGGAGAGAGGATGGGAAAACCACAACAATAAATCACGTGGCAAAAACCACCCTCAGTTCACAGAGCCAAGAGTTGAACCTTTTCCTCCTCGTCAACAACTATCGAGAGTTATCTGATAGCCACGTGCTCGCTCGCCAGTCTGGCCACCCAGTCGCTCGCTCGCTCACACGCGCGCTTATCAATCTGGCCGAACCCTTATGGTCAAAATAAATAAAATATTGCTCCTGTAGAACCGTTTAGTTTAATTTTAAACACATGATGATAGAAACAGTTCTTGAATACCTGTCATGAACCGGTTATCGTGGAGTTTGAACAGAAACGTTGTTAATGAAGAACTGTTGTTACTACCGTGTTTATAAAATGACACTAAACATATACACGGGAGCAATATTTTATTTATTTCGACACAGAATATTCTTTGCTATAAAAAAACCCCTTAAAAATACGGACATTAACTGAGGTTGGATTTAATTCCACTTTAATGATATTCGAGTTAATTGACATAAAATAATCATCATGTTCGTTTTATCCTCCGAAATTAAATCATTTAAAGTGACATTGTTAGTAAATAATAGCTATGTATAAAGAGTATAGATATTTTTTTTTAAATTTTAATCACAACGTTAAAGCTATACGCATATATACTAATTACAGGTATGTGTTAGCGATGAGGAAGGTTACATTTTTAGAGGAATTTTTGCGTCGAAAAAAGGAATACCATTTAGAAAAAAACCCACCCTCAGTTCACCTGACACGGGATTCGAACCCAAATCTCCCCATCATCGGCAGCTCAGTCCTTTGCGAGAGTGACTCCTCGAACCATTCGACCACCGCATTGTACGGTTGATGAATAGCTCCTTCGTATCGTTCACTGCTTCAGTTGATCTGGAGTTGTATCGTTCATCAACCGACGGTCCGACTATATAACAAAGAGCATCCTACAGTTTCCACAGCTCTTGGGAGTGCGATCATATTAATATAATAATATATAAAGTAGAATTTCAGCGGGAGACTGTTGTGTACCTCTCCACTTGAAGTCCTTTGTCTCGGTCCTGACGTGTAGTGGAGCACCACTACTAAACGTTTTCTTCTTGCTTGTGCCCGTGCCAGGACTACGAGGGCTAACAATCGATACTTAGTCAAACAATCGATAGGTATGCTGCTGGCGATTGTTTTGTTGAGAGAACACAGAGAGAGAGAGAGAGGTTTGGCTTGAAGAGTGAGAGAGCTTTGTCTGTACCGTAGTAAAGTGGAGAAGTAGCACTTGTGTGTGAAAGAGCATCATCGCATGGGGTCTCTTCTGCGCGTACATTCGAGCCAAAAGAAGGGGGAGGGGGGGGATCAAAAGGAGTGAATAACTTTACTCACGTGTGATGCTGAGTGGGGAAACCTGGAATGTTGTGTCTCAAACCAATAAGAACACAATACAATACCTAGAAAGTATACGCAGACCAACGTTCATCTTGATGCTTCACGATGAAGGGTTGCTCGAACCAAACGCATGACGATGGCAAATTCCGGCGTAATCACCCCAAAAAAATAGTTTCTTGTGTATTCTTAAGTTATCTGGCTTTTGAGTTTCAAACATGTCCAACACATCAAGTCATTAAGTAGTGAGTCTGGTTATTGAGCTGGATGTCCCAAGTTTAATTCCTGGAAAGGCTTGGCAAGCATTTATTGACCGTCAAGAAGGGTGCATAAAACAATCTAAAAGTGTCGTGGAGTGTGGCCAAGGTAAGAATAGATGGTTAAAACTGTACATGTGATATGTTCTCTCCCATTCTGTCCCCATTTGACCAATCATACATAGACTGTGCTCTACATTCCTGGGAATGTTGATTCTTGACTGATGAGTGTCCTACTGAGTGATAAGAACAAATTCACAGGTACAGTTTAAACTAGCTCTGCTTCCCTTGGCAAAATTCCACGCCACGCCACTTCTATTTAGGTTGCCTTGAAATACCAGCCAAGCGTCAAAATGTAAGAAATCTTCTATCATACATAGATAAAAGCCCATAGAAATCTCCGGATAGAACCCAACTATAAAAGTTGGTCCGCGAACTCATTATTCTGTCAACATTTTTAGTTTCTTTGTTAATTTCCTGTAAACATCTTTCTCGTGAAAAGGAACCGAGAAAGAAATTTCTTCTCTCTTTTTTCCCTCCACGAGGCTGAGACAATAGGAGGGGTAATAAAATATTAGATAGGAATAGAATGGAGGAAAAAATAAAAGTTTCCTCGTCGGGAGTTTTACGGTAAGCGAGAGAAAGATTTCTGTGAAGGAAGGAAGGAATCTATTGAGGCTGAGCTATCAGGTATCATGCGCCAACCTAGCTGTCATCTTCGGGATTGTTCTGAACAAGATGAGTAGTTCTTCTCACAACCGCGGACCATTGAATGGCGTGACGGAGCCCCGCCTTCGCGCCTAGGAAGAAGCACCGGAGGAGATAAGGCGTAAGTCACAGAGCGTAAAATATTCCATACCGGAGCGAAACCGCAATAATGGGAGCAAGGCGGGAAACCCTTTGAAAATACAAACATATTATGTTTTTATGTCAAAATTGATAACATTTTCACCATCTTCGGTGGTTAAATGGTCTAATATGTCAGTCTCATGATAGACTGAACCGACGGTGATGGGAGATGGGGGGTTCGAATCCCCCGTTCAGGTGTAATCAGAGTAGTTCTCTCAGAAATAATTTTATACTCTCCCTCCACGAAAATGTGGGTGCACTGTACATATATGTACAGCTCTAACGGGTAGTGAAATGTAGTGCTAAAAATAATAAATGATTTAAATTACAATATAAGATGCCTCATAGTTACCGTTTTACCTTTGATATTTACGACAGAAATTCACCCAAAAAATGTAATTCATAAAAACAAGTTCTTACACAAATGTACACATTAATATACATAATAATATACATTAATATAATATATTTTCTTGAAACACATATTTACTTTTAGTAAAGGGAGATAATATTAATTTGACAATCAATGTACTATGCATTTATAAAATTATAAAATATATTAAACAGATTTGTATTAAACATTAAACAAGTTTGGAAAATATATACAATATCATTAACTATTTCATATTATGAGTGATGAAACATATTATAAGAGCCTTTATTAAAAAATATATTAATTTAGGACATTACGTTTAAGAATATCAGGCTCATGAATCAATTGTAAGAAAATAATTAAAATTAAAATTATTCTAATTTGATCTAAGTTATAATTCACTTGATATCTTAATAAACTTAAACTGATGATGTATGTTTACTTAGTAATTTAATTGAAACAGAAATTATTGAGAATTAGTATTTAAATAATATAATAATATTAGCACCGCGTCTTACTACCCGTTTGGGTTATACGCTTTAAGTACTAATTACGCTAATGGATTAGGAATTTGGAAGGATAAATTAGAGGAAATGAACCCGCATTTGCGTGGAGGGAGAGTGGAAAACCATTTGGGAAAACCACCCTAGTTCACCCGACCGAGATTCGAACCTCGATCTCCCCATCCTCAGCAGTCGAGCTCAACACGACTAGCGCGTTAGCCAACTACGCCACCGAGGAGGGTTAGTATTTTAAAATGTTTGTAAAATCATAGTTGATATTAGTTAATAATAATAATAATAGGCCTGTAAGATACTAAAATAGGTTGAGCTTACAACTGTATGATTCATTTATGTAATTCCCTTTCTCCTTGTAATGTTCCTGTGTAAGCAGCCAACATTTTACAACTAGTTTAGATGTAGTTCTACATCATCCACAAGACAAAGTTCGGGGGGCGGGGGGGGGGGGGGGTGT
>CABFVX010001584.1:122653-142571 GCA_902151425.1 Timema shepardi | reverse complement strand
AACATCCTCATTACATGTCCATACCATCTCAGTCTTGCTTCCTCTACTATCTCATGTACTCCAACATCCTCATTACATGTCCATACCATCTCAGTCTTGCTTCCTCTACTATCTCATGTACTCCAACATCCTCATTACATGTCCATACCATCTCAGCCTTGCTTCCTCTACTATCTCATGTACTCCCTGTACCCCCACTCTTTACCGGATAACTTCATTCCTGATCCTATTTCTCCTCGAAAAGGCTAATATGCTCATCACAAATGAATAATAATAATAATGTATTAGACGAATAGCTTCGTAGTAATAATTTGTTACATAATTGTAATAATTTTATTTTTATTGCTATCTTAATTGCAGCTCTTTTCCTGTCTGGAGAGAAAGGGCAACATCCCTCCAACCATGAGTGTTTCGGGCCTAAAAATTTTTTTTATCGACGCGTATGCTTTTAGATCAAGTCGGCGCGTAGAGCTTTATTAATATAAACAAAACCAATGAGAAAAAATTGCGTTTGTGACATTCGTGACATACTACATCGAAATGTTCATGTTGTTTCACAATGTAACGAACGAAAGACATTCATACGAACGTTACCAGTAATTTTCTGGTTACTTAATTAATCGCCTGGTTGTGGTCGCACACTGCGCATCCAACGTTGAAAAACAAACGACACGCGACGAGCCGAAGAGGCGCTTTGACAGGGGTTCGAACCCAACACACGCAACGGACCTTGACACCATGTGCGTGTGTGTGTGTGTTTGAGAGGGAGAGAGAGGGAGAGAGAGAGAGAGAGAGAAAGTGAGAAGGGAGCAATGATCTACAACACACTTCGTGCATGAAAAGCGAACGAAGCAGGGAACACATACATACATACATATACATTGTTAGGCAACAAAAGAACACACAATGTGTTAACGGTGACGGAGATATCAAGGTTCGAATCCCTATCGGGTATCATGAGAAGTTTTTTTAATTGCTAAATGTTACTCAATCTCTTCACTACATTTTCACTACATTCTACTTTCCTCATCTCTACCCTGAAAATAAACCGTGCTGGAAATCCATCCCCAGACTTTGGTCAGCGGTAATCCAGTCTATTTACGAGAGATACGCCTTTTAAACCACGCGATAGTAAAATAAAATTTAAAAAAAGGGGTAATTTCCACTTGCAACCACGCAATCAGCAAGTATGGGAAATTAAGCGCCATGGAATGTTAATTTATCATTACCGACATTTGAGTCAGAGAGAGGGGGAGGGGGTTAAAAGGGGTGTGTGGTTGGCACGCCTGCCTCTTGATGACCTTAGGTCGATCATGGCCGGGCTACGCAGTACGTGTATTATTTGTTTATTCACGAATATATCCTCGACTAATACATATACGGGTTTCGAGCATTCGTAGATACGCGGTTCAAATTAACAACGTCGTCTCTCATGCGCCACCGATATTTTGTTTGTTTCTACCTGCATAGTCTCAAAGTTTTATTTTTATAAACAGAGCCTGTTTAGCTTTTTAATCATCCTCCTTTCAAACATACACGCGTGTCAAAAATAAAGAATGCGGTAAAAAGTCTGTTCAGCGTAGGAATTGTTTTTGAAAGGCCTTTTTCCCTACCAAAAATCTATTATATAGTAAGTAGGATATTGGTAGGAAAAAAGACCTTTCAGAGAGTAATTCCTATCGTGAATGGATTTTATATATAAGCACCGTTCGAACCACGCGGGTTTTCGATTTGCGTGGAAAATCTTCGTAACGAATTAACCGCGGACTTACTATATATATATATATATATATGTTTTTACATGATGGGGGAAAGCGAGCTATGTTTCTCGACAGCCAAAACTAGATTTTTTAGATCATCGATTGTAAATTACATCAATATACTATCATACAACCCCCACCTCAGCCTTAATTGACTACGAACACATGGGTAGAATCTCTCATATCTGCGTATAAACACACACACAGAAACAGAAGCCAACGCCAAATTAGAGGAAGAGGTTGGAGGTTGGAGTAAGGGGAAGGGGGAGTAGTAATGCGTGTGATTGGATGCGTGGCAGGTATGTTGCAGACAGTTAACAAAGTGGAACGATGGGATCCTCTTCCCCCGCTCCCCTCCGAAACCGCCATTCAACCATCAAGTATTAAAATGATGACTCAGCCCCTTCACCTTGCACTCTGCTGTTTGGGTAGGTATGATTTCAAGGACTATATTTTAAAATTCCTTAACTTTTCCAGGCTTTCCAATCACTATATATTAAAAACGTTTATTTTATTAAAGATCGCAACTTAATGTAATACTATTACTAAACACACACATCATCTGAAATTGTGTCACTCTATGATGGAGTTAAAGAATTTCACTCTAAGACATTGGGCAATTTTGTGTGGTGCGATCTAAGTTTCTAAGATTCAATTAGATCCTATTGAGTAGACCAGTACAGTTTAAAATTGTTGCAAGAAACATTCTTTTTCAGCTTCTTCTTTCAATATCGTAATCGAATTCTCGCACATGCGCATATCCATGGCTCAGCTCTGGCTAAAAACACGCAGAGAGAGAGAGAGGGAGAGAGAGAGGGATAGAAGGATGAAACAAAAAACACATGTTGACTTTGAGAATTCAGATTAGTGTGCCCAACTGTGTTGAGACAGATTTGCGGTGACTATTAACTGGAAGAAAAATGTTCTTATCACTATTGTAAATAAGAGTTTTGTATTATTTTAATGACTGTGTGAAAATTACACAAAGTTGATCAAATTCCCTGACTTTTCCCTGTTTTCCAGGTCGATGCCCCCCTCCCCCCCCCCTGTTTAAGAGCTGGTAGAGGCGGAAGGTGGGTTGTGACCATTTACCTTGCTGGGGAGGGCACTTCAAACTTTGTGATGGTCTACCGCACTAGGATAACTAACTAACCCTGTTGAAAACGTTAAGCCGAGGGTGTGAAAGGGGAAGGAGGGGCGTATATATAACTGGGCTGTGATACCAGAAGATATAGTCGAGTGGTTAGCGTAACTGCACACATATCCGGTGGCAAAATCTTATGGGGCGTGGTTCGTTCCCAGGCGGCGCGATCCCGAAGTAATTTCTGACCGACCAGATTGGCGCTAAGAGGTCTGTAAACGAGTGCTAGTGGCGTGTCGTGGAAAGTTGCCAGGGTTAGCATAGTTTGTTGAAACTGTACCTGTGACATGTTCTCACCCACTCGTTCCCCATTTGACCAATCATACATTGACTCTGCTCCACGTGCTTCACATGGGTCGATAGTTGATCACTGAGTGCACTACCGTCTGGTGATGACATAGCACAGGTACAATTTCAATCAACACCGCTTACACTGGCAGCATTACACGACACGACACGCGGGCTGATCAAGAATTCCAATCCCTATCGGTTGTTGTGAGGTAAATATTTTTAAACCAATAATTTCCCATTACGCAAATGCGGATACATTGATTTCTTAAAAATTGTATTTCCTCCTTCAAACTAAAGTTAGTGTAAAATATGCAGATAGTCCAAACGGGTTAGTAAGAGGCGGAGATCAAAAAAAAAATTAATAAAATCAATAACGTTCAAGACAGTTTTTATGATGTAATTTTTAGATATGAATAAAATGAAAATAGTTTAAAAAAATACGGGGATATAGAACAACAAAGTTTCCTTACGAACACTATAATGTGTTTTCTATTTTTGACAAAACTACAAAGATTGTGATGGTGGCCTGGCGGTCTAGGGGTATGGGGTCAAGACTTCTGCGCTGGGGGTCCGGGGTTCAATCCTCGGTACCGGCAGAGATTTATCTGATTTCCAAACCCTTCCTTAATCTATGACAAGACGTGTATTAACCACAACTTGTGAATGTGGGGAATTCCATGCCTCTACCGTGGTTCGGATCCCACGTTAAACTGTTAGGTCCTCCATTTCATCTCACTATCACCCTACCATTACACATTAGCGTAAGTGCGTATAACCCAAACGGGTAGTAAGACGCGGTGGTATTAATAATAATAATAATAATAATAATAATACAAAGAATGTGTGACTGACTATTCGTCGCTCAGGCGAGAAGAACGTGTTTCGAGAATTGAGAGCTACCACTCAAGACAGTTTTCCTCCTCGTTGTTTTGGCCAGAGACTTTGAAGACATCAATCTTCACTTCCCCAGGAAGCTTTAACCGGATACACCTGAAGGATCCTCCACAAATGATAGAATAGTTAACCGTGGAAGTGAAAGAAACCATCCTATTGCTCGTTCAAGGCAACGTCACCCCATTTTTATCTTCTTCTTTTTTTTACTAGCACAACGTCTTGCTACCCGTTCGGTTTGTACCAATACGTATTGATTACGATGTGTTATGGAGGAGAGTTTAATTTAGAGGAACTGTATCTGCATTTTCTTGGAGAATGGAAAACCGTTTTGGAAAAAATCCCCTTCTGTACACCCACCCGGGAGTCAAGCCTCGACCATCATCATCGGCAGTCCATTCTACGCCTTAGACCATTAGGCCACCGTATTGGGTTTTGACCAGTTTGAAAATGGCCTCTTTTTTAAAAAAAAACAAGGTTTAATGTTTATCCGTCTTTAAAATATGTTATATCAGTTGAACAAACGACAAACCAAAATCATCTTACAATTCTCTCTGTACTTGTGGAACAGTCAAAACTATTTGACGGGTTTTCTTCAAACTTGATATTTAGGGACAGATTAATCGTCAATTTTGATTTTATCCTTTAAATAAATAGTAGTTTACTAATAATAAGATTTTGGAAAAAAATATTTTTTTTTGAAAAATGTATATTAACGTTTTTATTAATAATGGGTGTAAGGGGAGTGTTTTAGCTGTTATAGGGCCTATAAGAATGTATATTTATTTTTATTTAAAAACAATAATTTGAAGGCAGTATTTATGTTTGTTTATTTAAATTTGTAATTAAAAAAATTGATGATGTAATTTCGATCAAAATGTATATACTAGGTATCTGAAAATTATCAAAATCGTGTTTATTTTTCTGAAATAAACGTAATAAGGGGTCATGAGTGTATTAACGACTGTTTTGTAAAATTCTGCCACAAAGCTATAATTGATTATATGATAAAGTATATGCGTGTCTTAACATTTAGGACCCGTCTCAGTGGCTTAGTTAGCTAGGGTTTCGTGTTGAGCTAGACTGCCGAGGGCGGAGAGCTCGAGGTTCAAATCTCGCTTGGATAAACTGGGGTGGTTTTCCCTAAATTGTTTTCCACTTTCCATTCACGCAAATGCGGGTTCACTTCATCTATTCAACCTTCCCTATTCCTAGCCCATTAGCGTAATTAGTACTTAAACGTATAAACCTGAACGGGTATTGAATAAGACGCAATGCTAAATAATAATAATAGTAATAATAAGTTAACATTTATGCAGCAACATTTCCACCATCAGAAAAGATCAAAGTTATCACGAGTCAACTACAAGTTTTACCTCGGGCTATTTTCTTTGTGGCGGTAGTTCGTTATGAAACTGCATCTAACATTTAATATCATGTTGTCCTTTTGTTTTATTTCTATCTACAAAAAATATATATTGTTAACGCATTTGTTTGAACTGGAATATTAACTCTAATTTTCAAAACTCAAGGACAAAGCTATTGATTTTTTTTAAAATTATAATTTAAAAATGGATTTTATTCCAAGCTGTAAAATCTCAATTAACGTTTAAAAATTGATATTTCGAAAATGGTTTTACTTTTCAGGCGTTAACAACTTTTTAAATAAAAAATATAATTTAAAAAAATCCGCCACCTATGTTGGATTTTATTGCTCTGCTACCCATACCGGTGGAAAAGTGGACAAAAGGTATTTGCCTCGTCATGTATGGGTTTGCCAGTGATTTCCCTCCCATTCAAGTTTCGAATTCCGGCCGAATAAAGGGAGATAATTTTTTACCCTTTAAATTGAAATTCTCTTCATCCTCTCCAAAATTACCAAGTGGAGGTTATAAAAATCAAAGACAAAATGTTATAAAAACATCTCAAAAATAAATAATTGATGCAATCACACCGAGTAAACCAACATTTCATTAAACATTCAAATACAGAGAAATTATGAGACGGAGCCTACGCCCCCCTCCGCCCCAAGTCCGTTTCACACAACTAACGGAGGCATTCATTTGACTTTGGTTTGTTCTATCCGCTGTACTTACGGGTGGTTTATTTGGAGGGGGGGATTTTAAACATCACTAGAAGCTTCATAGGTTTTTTATTAGTACTTTTAACGCAAAGGTAATTACAGATATTTTTAGCGCAGTGTCTTACTACCCGTCTGTTCTAAACGCTTATGTCCTGATTACGCCAAGGGTTTTAGGGATTCAGGAGGTAATATTTATAGGGAATGTACTCGTATTTGAGTGGAGGGAAAGTAGAAAACCATTTTGTAAAACAAAATCCTCAGTACACACGATCGGGATTCAAACCTCGAACTTCCCGCCATTAACAGTCTAGTCTACTGCCAGAGTAGCGCCTTAGACCACACGGCCACCGAAGCGGCTATTATCAATTTAACCTAAGGAAAGGCTAGTTTTACCGCAAGTGCCCCATTAACATTAGAATGGAAAGAGGGTGGAAAAAACCCCAACGTGATAACTGCGCAACCAACTGCTTAGGTGAGACTTTTAGAGTCTCGGGGAGATGACCCACCTCCTATAAGGCCTAGGTTCAGATCCCGGGTGATTACCAACAAAATGCTTCCTTCACCATCCTTAGCCCATTAGAGAAGTTATTATATATATGCGTTTAACCTGAACAGGTAGTAAAACGAGGTGATAAAATAAATTATTATTATTATTATTATTAGCACCGCGTCTTACTACCCGTTCGGGTTGTACGCACTTACGCTAATGTGAAATGGTAGAGTGATTTGTGAGATGAAATGGAGGACCTACAGTTTAACGTGGAATCCGAACCACGGTGGAGGCCTGGCATTCCCCACATTCACAAGATGTCTTGTCAGAGGTGAAGGAAGGGTTCGGTAATCAGATAAACTTTGTTGAAGGCAAATAAAACTGCAGAAAAAAAAACTAAACTAAACTTTCACTCCCTTTCTATGTACGCTACGAGCTAACCGTGGAGTGAGACCGGCTCTTAAGCGCCCGATGCCTATATTTCACTTACCTATGCCGGGACATGAGCTCCGACCTTCTCTTCACCGACAATCCGGGCTAAACGAGCTTAACCAGACACCAGAGTTATTGAGTATGTTATTGTTAGCTAAGCTCGGCCTAACTCACAAATAACCTCCCCCTCAACTACAACCCTCACGCCAACATTTCAGAAATTTTATAAATAGTTTAATTTTCATAAGCAGGGACAGAAAGATTTTTTTTTTCAGCCAAAATCTCTAACATTCTAATATATTAGTATAATATTATTTTATTGGTGTTGATAATATCTAAGTGACAGCTGTAGATCACATTACTTGACGTATGAATACTGTCCCCCCCCCCCACCCCGCAAGGGATCAAATCAAGGACCCTTAAATCTGTTGACAAGGACCGACACAATGTGACGAGCTGACCTGCCTTTAACAAAACAAGGCCGGCGACATGTGAACATGTTACCACAAGATTACCGGAGGGGGGGAGGAAGAAGGGATTGTATTCCAATTAAAATTTGCATTAACATTTAATACCGAGTAACGCCCTCATTACTGCTTATTATCTCACGCAAAATTATATTTTAATTAATAACCATGTCAAAAGTTACAAAAAAAAAAATCACACTGCAATACAAAAAACACATCAGTCATTATTTTATTTTAGATTTAAAAAAAAACTTTTTTGATATTTTCAACAAAAAATTCAAGTTATTAAAAAAATTATAATCAACAGAAAAACAAAGACGGACGTTTTAAGCAGTCACTTGACGTCAACATTAAAAATAAGTTTTTATAAATAAATTTATCTCTATTTTTTGCGGTGAGGGAAAAAAAAGAAGCTTGTCGCTATTAAAATGTCTCGAGTCATTTCCTGCACCAAAATCGCATATTCGGCCGGGCATGGATACGCGCGGATACTTTCACTCGCTTGTAGGAGAGATAGGCAAGGAAGGTGGGGAGAGGGGGAGGGGGTTATGTCCCTGCAATGAAACACCACGCTTTCATGAGCTTGTTTACACTCGTGACTCCACGCAGGGGGAAAATGGCGCCCGCCCTGCGTCGACACAGCAGCGATATTAAGCTCATGCCAGCGCACGCTTCGAGATGACGATTTTCCGATAAAATTTCAATAGATTGGTTTTTTACAAGGCCGTATCTTGAGAGGCAAGTTTTTTAAAATAGAGATTTAACCCTCTCTTTCCCCTAAACCCTCATAACTTGACAAAAAAAAACTGCTTTATTTACAATTTAAAACCTTATAAAAATTAAAATTACAACAAATTATCTATAGCTACAGTTTTATTATGTTACAAATTATGTTTCTAAACAGTTACAAAAATAACTAAAACAAATTTAATATATCCATACGTCAAGTCGAGATATGCAGGTGACAAGAGGTCATCGATTGTAAGACGCACCTTGATTTTTCAGTACCTCCAACAGAAAGTAAGCTCGGTTCTAATCAAATAAATAGATAAACACTGGAATTCCCTTTTATCAAATAAATAGTGTATTACATAGTTCAACCTACAAACAAAATAGTACCTTATTTATCAATAGGTATATTATTCATCACTTCTTTGTCAATCAGTATCAGCATGATTCTTCTGAGCTGTCTTTATCTTCACTATCCCATATTGTATAATCTTCTCAGACATCGAGTGTGTTGTGGAGAAATGGCTGCGATTTTAGGACGCCATTGATTCTAAGGTGCACTCCATTTTTAGAGAAGTTTAAATGGGGGGAAAAGGTGCGTCTTAGAGAATAGAAGAAATACTTTATCAATATCTATAAAACCGCCTCGACGGCGCAGTTAACTAACGCGCTAATCGTGTTGCGCTCGACTGCCGAGGACGAGGAGATCAAGGTTCGAATCTCGGTTGGGTAAACTGGGGGTGGTTTTCCCTAAAGGTTTTTCCACTCTCCCTCCACGCAAATGCGAGTTCACTTCCTAAGAGGAACCTTCCCAATTCCTAATTCACTAGCGTAATTAATAATTAAGCGTATAACCCAACGCGGTGCTAAATAAAAAATAAATCTATGAAATAATAATATAAAGTTAAATTATATCAATGTAGCCGCCCCCTCCTCCCTTCGCACCCGAAAAGGACCTTCGTACCAGTTTATTCTGATGTCCAGGCGTTTTAGTGTTTTTGACAATATCCAAGTTTTATTTAACACCTCCAATAACACCTAGAAAAGAATTCAGGAAACCCTCTAACAACATCCGATTTCGCACCACGTTATGGCTAAATAAATAATGAAGGGATGAAGAAGGAAGCATTTTAATTGTGATCTACCCGCTTTTGCGTGGAAGGAGAGTGGGAAACCGTTTAGGGAAAAAACCAACCTCAGTAGACCCGAACTATATTCGAAATCCGATTTCCCCGTATTTTGCAGAACAATCATTATTAATATAGATATTTAGAGGATAACAGTAATTTTTGTGGGATTTAGTCTACATGATCAAGTTCTTCAAACACTAAAAACTATTTTTTAAATATTTTAATACATTTTCCTTAGGCCTTTATTCATGAACAAACCAATTTCGTATCAGTTTAGCACGTTTGTGTGATTTAAAAAAAAAATCGTTGTTAGTTACCAAAAAAATATCCTCAAAATTGGTTCTAAAGGCATCAAATATTAATAAATTTTTCTTTGCCTCCGGCGGTTGGGCAAAGGTGCTTTGCCCCCTTCCCCTCCGTACCGCCAAACCCAAAAATTCAACCTGGCTTCGACCTTATTTTAGATGATTAAATTACAGGAGAAGGGGTTGTAAGAGTAAAGAATCTTGATAGTAATATTGAATTATTAACATACCTGGTCTATATCAGATCGTGTGACCTTTAGTTCAACCACCTAGTGCTGCCGCCTATAAGAAACTGGAACTACTGTTATTGCTTCACGGAAACTCTTAATAATGTTTATGGAGTTAATAAAGTTAAGGTGTAAACTTTAAGACTTGGGCTATAGCGATTGCAGTGTTTCCATTTAAATAGGTGGAAAATTTCCAGGGAAAAAAATAAGACTCAACATTTAACTAAATTTGTTTATTAGTACGCCTCTCACTGTAGTTATACGCAGACTGTGTATTAGGTTCATAATTATAGTCTTGATTTGTCGGTTAAGGGGAAGTCAGGGTTAGAATCCCGACCGGTTGTTTTGAGAGGTTTTCTCTTCCTTAAATGGCTTCCCACGCTGCCTCCACGCAAATGTGTGTGTATTTTCTTAAACAAATGCACCCTCCTCATCCTTATCCAGTTAGTGTGGACATACATACGGACAATCGGGACGGGTGGTAAGAGTGATAAACGAAATTTTTATTTCTGTATCGACTATTTCCATCACAAACTAACCAACCTGCGGCTCTATAATACATTTTAAACATATCTCGGATATTCCTATTTGACTAAACTAACAAGGTATGGATCAAGAAAATAGTAATTCAGAGGAAATGTAGCCACGTTTAGATAGAGGGACAGTGTAAAATCAGTGATAAAAAGATCTACAGTATCTACAACTCACCGGGATTAAAAACCTGACCTCCCTGTCAAAGGAATATCAAGCCAGACGAGTCTGATATTTAACCTGCACTTCCACCGATACCGGTTTCTCTAGGATATTCTTTTTTTAAACACCGCTTCTTAACACTCGTTAGGGCTACAAGCCTATGTACTAATTACTTTAATGTGTTGTGTTTTAGGAAGATTTAATTTAGAGGACGTTTACCCTCAATTGCGTGGAGGGAGAGTGAAAAGCCATCTAGGGAAAAACCACCATCAGTGCATCCAACCAAGATTCGAACCTCGGATCTCCTCCTCTTAGGCAGTCTAGTCTACTGCGAGAGTAGCGCGTTAGACCACGCGGCCACCGAAGCGGGTGCGTGTGTACGTTATGTTAGTAAGCTATGGATAAGCAAGGTAAAATTTAGAAAAAGTGTTCCCAAATTTGCGTGGATGGAGAGTGAAAAACAATCTAGGTGAAACACCCTTAAGTATCTGAAGTCCAATTTATTGCGAGACTTATACCATTCGACTATACCGAAGCAGGTCCGATGGTGTCATATTAAACCTAAATTATCAGATTATTTTGATAACAGAGTAGGCTTGAATTCAATAATAATACTATAATTATTATTTACGTTGAGGACGGACCATTTATATTAATTTGTTCCCATTAGCCAAACTTTAGAGGGTTTATTACCCTCTCTCGTATGAATATCGATTATGAGGGTTAGCTCATTTATAGCGGGTCGCGTCTCACTGGTTGGCTAATGGGAGGCGGGCGGTGTACAATTATAATGAATTTACAGCTCGGGGGTTAAATTTTTACATTGGCTTCATTAACATCTCTCCACCCTTAGCCCTCCTCAAATCTCTTGGCAAATGTGTTATTTATCAGGGGCTAGAGAAAGCGTGTAACTATGTTTGAGAAGAGGGACGTAGTTCCATCACCGGCCAGGGCTTACTTTTCCAACACGTAGTTTCTCATATTCTTTTCTGGAGAACGCAGAAGAATTTTATTTAAACACACCTTTGATAGTCCAAGTGGCTGATAGCCCGTGCTGGCTCCTTACCCCTAGACTGCCAGGACACCAATAGATATTATCAATATCTATAGAATGAAAATAATAATAAAGTGAAATATTATTAATGTTGGCCGCAAATAAATATGTTTTAATTTTTTTTATAATGTTCTTCCAACCAAAATCAAGTTTTTTAAATAGCTAAATCTGTATAGTCCGGACGGGTGCAAAAAAAAGTATTTTTTTTCTAATTTAATTTCTTGGTTGGAAAACGTTTCTTCTTTTTAAAATTCGCAATCCATAAAAAAAAATTGTTGGAGACATACCACGATATTATTTCTTATTGTGTAGTTTTTTAGTCTTTCCATCCAAATTGGAAACTTTTTTTTTTAATCTAAATATGAGAATCTCTAGAAATCAGTATCATGCCGGTGAGTGTTGCAAGTATGTGCACAGCCTGGTCCCCATTCGACCAATCACACAAAGACTCTGGTCTAGACGACTCACACGGGAACTTATTTCGGTCGTCACATGACCTGAGCCAAGTGATGAGAAAATCCACAGGTTCAAGCTCTGCTTACCTTAACAGCACTACGATATGACACTGTGTGAAATGTCCCAAGAATATCTATTTCAGGCCTATGACCTGTTAATTTAAGATAGAAAGTACTTTATTCCCTCCTTCAAATATAAATAAAATTTTCAAAATCATTCCAAAGTGATAAACGAAGTCTTAATGGCCTAGTAAATTACGAAACTGTTGACAAACACGGAAGATTTAACCAAAAGCTATTTAAACATGAGAACCGGCTCACACATATCGTTCGTTATAGCGTCCCTAAACAACAGACAATTTCTGGAAATCGGGGGTGGATAGAGAAGGGGGGAGGAGTTAAGGTGGGAGTGAGACATACAATTTTGTAACAACTTAAATGCGCTCGTTAAGGCCGTGTGAATGGCATAATGATAATGACGGAGCACCATTCACAACCATTGTGTGACCATGTGAGTTGGACTTGTTGCGCTGCAGCCCGGTTCACACGATACCTTCTTGTTCCAGGACACGGGAGGGAACTGCAGGAAAAGTGTTACACGAGCTATCCGGCAGACTGTGTGTTTGTTTCCCTCCCTCCCCTCCCCTGGAGACCAAATGACACCTACCAAGAATTGACGCGATTGTGATTCACAAACAACTTTTTACCTTCTCGGAAGATTTCATCGTAAGAAAATGTCAGCATCGCTTCATCGGAAACATATTCTTCTTGGACCTTGTAAGCTTTCATGCACGAGTTACAGTACAAATTTAAGAGAGAAAAATTAGGCTATATTTTTATGGCCAACACTGATAACGTTTTAATATATTATTAGTGTTATTATTATTATTATTATTATTATTATTAGCACCACGTCTTACTACCCGTTCGTGTTATACGCACTTACGCTAATGTGTAATGGTAGGGTGATTGTGAGATGAAATGAAGGACTTACAGTTTAACGTGGGATCCGAACCACGGTGGAGGCCTGGCATTCCCCACATTCACAAGATGTCTTGTCAGAGGTGAAGGAAGGGTTTGGTAATCAGATAAATCTGTGCCGGGACCGAGGATTGAACCCCAGCCGCCAGCATAGAAGTCTGACACCTTACCCCTAGACCGCCAGGTCACCGACTTTATAGGTATTGATAACAATTTATCAAAAGTGACAGCTGTGCATAGCATGACTTAACGTATGAATACGTGGAAGTATATCTAGTAAGTTTTATAGCTGTTATATTAGACAGAACCTTCATATGAAAATTTGACTGTAGTTAAACAATTCCATCTTAATGTTTAAGTGGTTTGGGAGGCCTTCAAGCTCGAAAACTTTTTTTTTCAAGACGCAGGCAGGTTTTTTAATAATTTATATATACAGGATGTACCATAACATGTGAGAATCACTTCGGTTGACAAGAGACACAAAAATAATAAATAAATGTTCATATAGGCTAAACGTGTGTACCATTTGACCTTGATCCCAAGTAAAGAGTTCAGTACTCCAGTAACGTGGAGTTGTTTAACATTTTAGGAAGTGATCAAAATGGTCACCCACTGATTGAATACAATCCTGCAGCCGTCGTGTCGTAAAATGCCACACTCTTTCAAACATAGCGGGTGTTTGTAAGAACCAGGAATAATCCATAGAACATACCTAGTCAACAGGTCGAGAGATATCGAGCATGGTGTAGAAACAGTTTAATGGAGTAACTTGGCTCTAGCTAGGAAACAAGGTCAAATGGGACAACTGTTTATGTTAACTTATTATATTGTTTTGGTGTCTTCTGTCCACCAATGAAGTGGGTCCCACATGTTAAGGTACACCTGTATATATGCTAGGTTTGTATAACTATTCAGATATGAATTTCCTGTCGCTTGAGTGTATTTAGAGTGAAGTATGTGATATGCTGTTCTAGGTTAAGTTTAAATACTTTTAAGACCAAGAGAGCTACTCTCCTAAGTCCTTCCTACTTATCAGAAAGTCGTTGATAGACCCTTGAGTCTAATGTACACATACAAAAAAAACTCTTGTATCAAAAAGGTTAATCTAGGGGTTTTTTTTTACACTCGCACGAGAAGTTATTTTGTAAAGTATACAAAGTAGTTCGTCATGGAAATAGCTCCGCTTAAGTTGTTTAAAAAAAAAACCAGATACGTACCGTACTTGAAATAAAACCTATTTTGGAATGAAGGGAGAAAGAGATGAATAGAAGAAGGTAGAAGGGGGGAATGTAAATTAAAAAAATACCGGTGACTCATTTTTTACAAGTTCAAGTACTAAAGATAGAACTGAATACGAGAAATCTAGAGCGTGTCTTTATAATTTAAACATTATTCCGTAAAGAATAGAACTCGCGACTCTTACAAATCAGCCCGGAACCACGACGAAACTAAATAAAAAAGAGAGTGAAAGCAAAGAGAACCAACCCTCCCCTTTGCCACTCTACCTCTCTCATCAATCAAGCAAAAGACACTTCAATCTTACCAAGTGCTGCCGTCTTTATGTGTTACCAGAAGATAAGAAATAGCGCAGGCACCGCACGATACAAAAACATCAACTCCAAATTTATAGATAATTCCCATTTCCTATACCCCCTTACCCCATCTCTTCCTTGAATCACAACATAAACTCTATATAAAAAAAAGCGAAAGGAAAATAACGTTTCGTTTTTGTATAGCGTAAAGAAATTATCGACAGGGAAATAAAATTGGGAGACAACAAATTCCGACCGCGAGAATATAGTAGAACCTTATCTGACATCTAAACAAAATTGTTTTTGTTTTTTTGGCACCACATCTTACTACCTATTCAGGTTATAGGCATATGGTTGGTGACCTGGTGGTCTAGGGGTACGGTGTCAGACTTCGGGGCTTGGGGTCCAAGGTTCAATCCTGGTCCTAGCACAGATTTATCTGATTACCAAACCCTTCCTTCACCTCTGACAAGACGTGTATTAATCACAACTTATGAATGTGTGGAATGCTAGGCCTCCACCGTGGTTCGGATCCCACGTTGAACTGTAGGTCCTCCATTTAATCTCACAGTCACCCTACCATTACACATTAGCGTAAGTGCGTATAACCCGAAGGGGTAGTAAGACGCGGTGCTAATAATGCAAATGTGGGTACACTTCCTTTAAATCCAACCTTCCTCATACCTAACACATAAGCGCAATCATGACATAAGCGTATAATCCGAACGTGTAATAAGACGTGGTGTTAAAAAACAACTCGAGGTTATATGTAAGCATGCAAGCAAGCACACATCCAGTCAAGAGGTTGGGCCTGAGATTTCGAATAAAAACACCCCGAAGCAACGGGAAAGGAGAGTAAGAGAGAGAGAGAGAGAGAAGGGGACCAGAGAGCTATTCAGGTCTGTCGGACGATAAAAAAAAGTGTTGTGTTACTGTTCCGTGCCACTTTTACTGACTACTTGTTTCATGAACGAGGCTAATATTTACTACGAGAGTGACTTCCAGTCGAAAAGTTCGCGGCCGTCAACTTATTTTATTGCCAGGGTGCCCAAACTACATGTTTAGGGGACCCGTATTCGAACTCAGACGGGGTCTAACAGAACTTAAATGTCACATATTGGTTTTATATTCATTTTGTTAACGCCACGTTAAGTACCCTTCGGGCTATACGCTTATGTACTAATTACGCTAATTGTTTTAGGGATTAGGGAGGTAATATTTATAGGAAGTGTATTCGCATTTGCGTGGATGGTGAGCGTAAAACCAGCCCGGGGAAGGGGGGGGGGAGGGTTAGACCACCCTCAGTACACCCGACCGAGATTCAAACCCCGATCTCCCCATCATCGGCACTGTAATCTACTACGATAGTAGCGCGTTAGACCACGCAGTCACCGAAGCGGGTTGTAGGCCTATATAAAGTAGAAGGGAATTACTAAATACATCTTCGGCCCGCGGTACAAGCTGATAATCATATGAAACACGTCGAAACCATCCCGCCATAGAGTAAGCAGGCCCAACCAGCGCCTTCGTTGTTTGACCAGAGAATACCGCACCAATACTACAAGTAGGAAGGAGTGGCTCATAGAGACATCTTCATGAAGTTGGTTTCTTTGTACTCCTGCAATCCCTACCTCCCTCCGCGACTTGTTTATTTGCTTCATGAGCTGGCCTTGGCATTTCGACACATCTGAAACCAATCGTCGGCAAGCTCACGACTGTATTTCGATTCAAAACACACACCTCTTTCTTTCCTATGTCGAACTACCTTATGTCCGACAGCCACCGTCAATGGCCACAGTCCAATTTTTATAGGAAAGGCGTTTTATAAAATACAAAACAATTTTTTGCTGCCAACATTAATACAATCTTATTATATTATTAGTGTTATTTTACAGGTATTGATAATATCTCTCAAAAGCGACGGGTGCAGATCACGTGATTTGACGTATGAATACGTGAAAGTAGAGTTAGTTATCGCTACTCTTAGCAATATAATAGACTGCTGACGATGGGGAGATCGTGGTTCGATCCCAGTCGTGTGTACGGAGGGTTGTTTTCCAAAATCGTTTTCAATCCTCCCTTCACGCAGATACGGGTACACTTAATTTAAATTCAACTTTCCTGATCCTTAACCCATTAGTGTGATTAGTACATATGCGTATATGATTATTAGCACCACGTCTTACTACCCGTTCGGATTATATGGACTTACGCTAATGTGTAAAAATGATAATATTACGCTTCTGGGCTACATCAATCGTAGCCTAGTTTGTGAGAAGATTAGCCAGTACTAATGTACCTTTCTTTGCCCGAATGTACTAATCGTACATCCTTTCCGTGGAGACTTTTTCTATATCCCGAGGAGATGAGATGAGGTGATGGTGATAGTGAGTATGAGGGTGTTGAACCAGTGGAAACACTTAAACCTAATTAACCATACTCTGATGGCCGTTGGGTTAATTGCCCTTTCGGGAAAAGTACCCAAGGTACCAGCCGGGAATAGAACCCTGGGCCCGTAGCCAGGTGTATCAACTGCTAAACCACGGGGCAGATTATTTATATTGATAGTGTCTCTATCAAGAGTCGTAGCCTAACAATAACATACATGAACATATATTTTAATTAAAATGTATTCGGGTGACCTGGCGGTCTTAGGGGTAAGGTGTCAGACTTCTATGCTGGCGGCCGGGGTTCAATCCTCGGTCCCGGTACAGATTTATCTGATTACCAAACCCTTCATTCACCTATGACAAGACATCTTGTGAATGTGTGGAATGTCAGGCCTCCACCGTGGTACGGATTCCACGTTAAACTGAAGGTCCTCCATTTCATCTCACAATCACCCTACCATTACACATTTAGCGTAAGTGCGGATAACCCGAACGGGTAGTAAGACGCGGTGCTAATAATAATAATAATAATAATAATAATAATAATAATAATAATAATAATAATAATAATAAAATGTATTCGGATGAACATTTAAAATTTAAATTTCATTGGAAGTGTTTTTAAAAAACAAGTTATCTGCTGACACCTTGTTTCGGATGAATTTATCTCCGGGCTGGTAAAGGCTCAACTCAGGCTCAACTCGCACATTTGGGAATACTCAGTGCCTCCAGCTCTCAAAACGACAACAACATTGCATCTCGTAATATTCAGTGTGTACTCCTACTCAATGTTGCCAAAACACACACACAAACACATCGAACCGGAGAAAGAACAATGTTGGCAGCATATCAAGAAGGAGAAAAGGTAAAAATAGAAAATGCGATACAAGAACCACTTCTAAAAGCCCAGACAGCTTCGTCCCATTTGAGATATTCCTATTTTCTTCTCGGCACCCTCCACCCCTCACACCCTTTTCCACGTCGTATTGAACAGGGTTGACCAGGCGTGACCAAATATATATAACACACTAAGTCAGTCCGATTAATCGAATTCCTGGCTATCCGGGACACAATTTATAAATGTTGCTTTACAAATTTGGGGCGCTATCTAGCAGTAACTTACCCTAGTTAATTCTTAGGGCACCATTACACATATAAATATGTACATAAAAGAAAAATATATTTATTTAATAAAAATATAGCCTAATAGAAAGTTTATAGCAATTTTGGTTAAATGTGTGTTATTGCTTTTTTTTGGCACCGCGTCTTAATACCTGTTCGGGTTATACGCCTCAGTTATTACATTACATTATATTTTCTTAGAATTTCTTTACAGTATACGTGATTAAAAACAAATTGACGTCTAGAACGTGAAAAGTATTTACGAGTTAACCATGAAACTTTAGTGACGCATTAGACCATGCGGCCAGCGATGCAAGTGTTGCTTTACTAATTTAAGGGAAAAAATACATATGCTTTAGCCAAAGTTTGTAGTTTGTGTCTTCATATTATACAGTTACATTTTTAACTGACATACCCACATCGGTGGCTGTATTGTCTAATACGCTACTCTCGTGTTGGACTAGACTGCTCATGACGGGGAGATTGAGGTTCGAATATCGGTCGGGTGCACTGAGGAGGGTTTTTACAAAATTGTTTTCCACGCTACCTCTACGCAAATGCGGATACACTTCCAATAATTAAAACCTTCTTCATCCCTAAAATCATTAGCGTAATTAGTACATAAGCGTATAAGCCGAACGGTTAGTGAGACGCTGTACTAAAAAAAAAAGCCTGACTTGCATGTATAGGTTAAACTTTCATATTTCGTAATTTTATTTGATTAACCCCTTTAGCAGGTTCTATAAGGTAAATATTTTATCAAATATATTTGATGGCTCGTCAAAGTGACATATTCCTTTTATCAAAGAAATGTGACAGTGTAAACCCGCCTTAGAGCATACACACTGGACAGAACGAAGGTCGTTGATGAATCGATTAGTCAAAGGAAACAATCGATAAGACATTCGGTCGTGCCGAGAATAGAACCCGTAACCCTTAATTTAGTACGCAAACACACTATCATGGTCTAAGGCTTAATTCAGAAAAAAATAAAAAGTAGAGAACACCTCAATAGGAGTGATATTCAAACTTAGGTGCGCAAAGACACCATAAGTGGTACGTAACCTTTTAAACTATGTATGTATATATATATATATATGTGTATATATATACATGTGTACATATATACATAAATCTACTATATAGTAGGATATTGGTAGGAAAAAAGGCCTTTCAGAGAGTAATTCCTACCGTGAATGGAATATATGAATATATGTCAATTGTTTTAAGTTCCCTCTAATAAAGATTTAAATGTTAACTATACATCGAGCAGAATAGTTTTTAACTGCTATGTTACAATTCTCCTGTGATATCATAAACTGAACTACGATGCGTCGCCTGGTTTATGTCGACCCATCTTTCTAAACCACCCATCGCCCCTTTTTTTAGGGGGGAGTGTGGATCGTCATAAAAAAATATCAACACTATCCGACAGTTAGAAAAGTTATTAAATCTTCCTGTCAAGTCAAACTTCTATGTTTATTGTCACTCACTCTGGAACCCATTCATAACTTAATCTGATCATGAAACCGGCATTAAATCATGACTTTGAAACCACATTAAGCTGACGTCACTAGATAATGATAGAGCTTTAAAAAAATCAACTCAAGTGAATATAATATAGTTGTGTATTAGATTGTATCTCAAGTGTGCGGGTATGTTTCTGTTCAAGAGTCGCCATCAAGGTTTATAGTGTGCCCTCCTCCCTCCTTTTCTAAAAACTTGGAGGGGTCCCCCCCCCCCCC
>CABFVX010001584.1:72191-87517 GCA_902151425.1 Timema shepardi | reverse complement strand
ATATATATATATATATATATATATATATACAGTATTTAGAAAACAATAAAATGCTCATGTATCAGAATTTAAAAAAGGTCGCTACCTACAGTAGCCCCATGGCTTCTTTGGTGCTGACTGACAGCTTTGAAACGTTACCAGACCAAATTATGTATCCCTACGCCGGACCAAATGATCTGTAAAAACACGTGTTTAGCAGCTGTCACTTCTGACGTTCAAAATGTAGGTATATACCTAAATGTTGACTGTCAGAAGTCAGCTGTGAGCTGTCAGTCAGCACCAAAGAAGCCATGGAGCTACTGTACTTCATTGGTCAAATGTTCTTTAAAGCGGAGTCACCACTATCACAATATATTGGTCTATCAACGACGGGGAGATTGGGGTTCAATTCCTAGTCAGGTATACCGAGGGTGTTCTTATTATTAAATATATTTACACTCGCTCTTCACACAAATGCGGGTACGCTTCCTCTAAATCCAACCTTTCTTCAGTCGCCGCATGGTCTAACGCGCTTTACTCTCGCAAGAGACTAGACTGACGATGGCGGAGAGATGTAGGTTAGAATCTCGGTCGGGGGTAGTGAAGATTATTTTTTGCCAAAATGGTTTTTCATTCTCCCACCATACAAATCCAGATACATTTCTTTTAAAATATAACCTTCTTCGTCCCTAAAACCATTAGCGTGGTTAGTACATATAATCCGAAAGGGTGCTAAGACGCGCATTATATATAGAGAGAGAGAGAGAAAGAGTTCTAAAAAACACTTTTTGGACAAAATAAATAAATATTTCCCCAATAAACATGTTTAGTTTAGTTTTTTAGAGACTGTGATCTCAACAAATCTTGAATATTTGTGAATCAAATATCCAAAGCTATTATTTATGCTTTTTAGTGAGGATTACCGGCACGTCCATCTTAGACTCTGCCTTAAAATATGAGTGAAGAAATACCCTGGGAACGGGACGAATCCTGGATAGCTCAGTGGTAAGAGCATTGGCGTACTAAGCCAAAGGTCACGGGTTCGATTCCCGTGTCCAGGTGTCATTTTTCAATTTTCAGAACATGATAGTTGAATATTTGTATTTGTATTTGTCGTTTCCAGAGTAAACTTTTTAAATAAAAGAAAATAGTATTTGTCAAATTTCGCGATGCTCGAGACAAATATTTAAGAACTTTTGAGATAAGATAAGAAAATTAAAATGAACGTTTTCTACTAGGGATTTTTTTTGTCGAGAATTTAATTTTTATTGTTATCGAAACTGCAAAAATACAAACCTCTACTCGCCCCCATAACCCCATCCATCTATCCTTAAAGTGTCGAAAAAAAGCATTAATCGAACCTAAATATTGATCGGTTCGGGTTCTTTCTTGTTCTCCAAACAAACTTCTAAGGTTCTGGTGATAAAAATATACATTTTTCCTGTTCTTTTCGGTTCTTAATTATAGGTTCTGGTTCTTTAAATCTTTGATTTAGTAGTCATTATAAAATTTGTAGTTAGAAACATGTGTTTTTAAAAAAATACGACAAAAGTTATTTATATAAACAATCAAACATCACAAAATAACTTGGTATTTAAAAATAAAATTAAGATTAAGAATCTGAAAAGATGTATATTTCAATTCTGGTTCTGGTTCCAAATCAATTCATTTTTAGGGTTCCTGTTCCTTAAAAACAACTGTTATAGGTTATCGGTTCGACTCCTATATTTTAGCGTAAGAGAATGTATGTTATTTCGTAAATGAAATAATATTATTTTTTAGTACTTTGAAAAGCTATCGATGTAACAAATCTTCTCCGTCTCTCAAGGAAAGCGGTTGGGGTGTAGGTTTAACAATCCGTCGTATTGTAACGAGATATTAGCATGTCAACGCGACCCATTTAAAAAAAACGTGACATCTGGCGAGGCTCGTTGGAACTTTGCTAAGTACACATTCCATAGCGTATATATTACTGAATATTTTAATCATCAGAATAACAGATGACATTTCACTAAAAAGTGAAGCAGCTTTTTTAAAAAAAAAAACCTTTATAGAGAATCACGCTTTAACGAAAGCCTTCAGCACATTTTTACCCATAGATTGATTATATCATTTTATCACGTTTTCGCACATTTTAAACAAATAAATGTGATGTTTTTTATGGATTAAAATTCTGTTTTAAAAAAAATGGAGGAAGGAGAGATCCGATGTCAGCGAAGCTGACGCTTATAAAACAAACAAAAAAAAGCAACTCTCTAATCCTTTTTGTACACAATGAACGTAGGCCTAACACACACACACACCTTCATCAATCCATCTAACGGAACAGGCCTGCAATTTGAGCAGAGAAAACTTTGCATAAGCCATTATATTCAACAAAAATAACGGTATCTGAGGATGTGAGATTGGGGGTGTTTAAAAAAACGGGAAGGGGAGGTCAGGTAGAAGAAAGTGATTTATTCCCGCAAAAACAGCGATAAGGAAAATTATAGAGGTCGACATTTCACCCACGCACAAGCTTTCTGTTGAGACCTTTATATACAGTTTCCTTGTTAGCGCGATCCATTTAGGAAGGATACAAAAACTGAATAATAATAATAAAAAACAGCCAAGAGGTGAAAGTGTGTGCACAGACTACATAGGGAACAAGCTAATGAAACATTCAGCGTTTATTACCAACACACCGCGTAATATCCAATCCATTAAGTCTTACGATTTCAAAGTGGAACAGGGGAGGGTAATTATCTACAAAGCGGGGGCGAATTACATTTGTTTATTAGGGAACAATTATTGGCCGCTTGTTTTTGTTTTTTTTCCCCTGAAGAAATCAATTGTCATTATCTAATTAACCTAGCTGTTTAGTGGACATGGCCGAGTGTAAAATTCCACAGGGTATTGGAATATTGATAAAGTAGGGCTCTATTTATCAGTGTACTATATTATATTCTCGCGTATGATTTTAAACTAATTAAACAATTTTCATTTCGTAAGGGGAATAATCAAATAGGCTGATTTGTATGAAATGTTAACCTACATTTTAAACAAATTACTAAGCTATCCAAGTGGTTATAAGTATTCAAATTATATGGTTGAGCATAAAATATCTGGGTAATGTTAAATTGAGCTGATGTTATAATCTAGGTGTTTAAAAATCAGCCAATTATAATGATTACGTTTATTTTTTACATACACAAAAAAAAACCAAGAGGAATCAAATAGATTTTGAATATGTCTCTTATATTTTACTTAAGGTATTTAACGTGCTCTGATTATATAAGCACACAAATAACAATCAAAATAAATTTTAAAACAGACACAGCACGCAGTCCCCCGAACGTTAATTCGTCATTGTGAAAGTATAAGCACCCAATAAAAAACAAAATAAGCAAAGCAATATTTCATATTGGTGAAAAGTATAATCACTTATGAGTAGCGTAATAATAAAACTAATAATAATTATTATTATTATCCATGTTTCTGGTCCCACGATAAAAGGCGTCAGTCTCGCAATAGTAGGATTATCCGTGACGGGGATATTGGAGTTCGAATCTCGGTCGGGTGCACTAGAGGTTATTTTTCATTGTGGTTTTTCCATTCCCTTAACAAGCTCATACGAACACACATACTTTAAATATAAACTACATACCTTTTGGATTGAGCTTTTAATAACTATTGTGTTGGACGCAATAATTAATAATAATAATGATAATAATACCGAGACAAACTATTATCACTCTTTGGAAGAAGAAAAAATCAACACATACACACATTCCTCTTTAAGAGTATGTAAAATTAATTCATCGTCAAAACAAAATGAGCCAAAAGGAACATATTTTCTAACAACACATTTAAGATAGGCCTATTTGCCCCTTTTTTTTATTTCCGTGTACGAAAGGGCAATCTAGTTTATGTCGTTGTCAATGTAATTCGACAGTCCTCTGTCATTAAAGTCCTTCAAACCCAGAGCTCTTATTACTGCGAGTAAACACAGAGCGGCAGGGGGGAAGGGAAATGAAATAAAAAATACTCCTAAAAAATGTCAAGTTATAAGAACTTCAGAGGATTTTTTTTAAGACGTTATTCTTTTTCGAACAATTTTTGTAGAAGATTACAAAGTCCTTCTGGCCTTTTTTTTTAAACGAAATAAGACAGCTTAAGGAAAGAGTGTGTGTAGTAAAAATATAATGAAGTAAGGGAGAGATATTAAGGATTTATTTTTACCTCCCCCTCCCTTTTATTTCAGTTACCTGTTCAAACAATGGTTAGACATTTTCCACGTTCCTAGCTTTCTTTATTCATGCCTTTATATAGATATATAAAAGAAAGTAAACTGTTAAAATATTGAATCACTTTACCCGTGCCCTTGGCTTGAAGCTAGGGTCTACTTGAATGATGGACGCTGTGCAAACAAAATATATAAAAACCACTACAATCTTATTTCTAACTCCTTTTTTTTTACCTATATTCCGTGTTTTATTCTTTAACCTTTTTTTTCTCTCTCCAAATAATGTGTGGCCATTCATCCCTCCCTCCCCCCCCCATTTTCTCCCCCCCCCTTCATTATTTAAACAGTTCAAGACACGTTATTTTCTCCTATGATGAATTTGGGTGGAGTAAAAAAAAAAGTTGTTTGATCAAGAGAGAANTTATTATTATTATTATTAGCACCGCGTCTTACTACCCGTTCGGGTTATACGCACTTACGCTAATGTGTAATGGTAGGGTGATTGTGAGATGAAATGGAGGACCTACAGTTTAACGTGGAATCCGAACCACGGTGGAGGCCTGGCATTCCTCACATTCACAAGATGTCTTGTCAGAGGTGAAGGAAGGGTTTGGTAATCAGATAAATCTTTGCCGGGACCGGGGATCGAACCCGGGCCTCAAGCATAGAAGTCTGACACCTTACCCCTAGACCACCAGGTCACCATAGTAGAAACATAGAATGTAAGTTTATCCACACGGTGATATCAACAGTTGTTGAATATCTATCAAGGGTAGTATGGAATTTAATTACAACTTTTTTCTCTTCATTTTAAAAAGTTTCTCGTCTAATGCCGCTATGCTAATGACAGATTATTCAACAACTATTGATATCACCACGTGAGAAAAATTTAACTATATGTTTATACTGAAGTAATTTTTTTTATTTTGACAAAAAAAAAAGGTTTTTCTTTAACAAACTGCAAAAGCAGTGCCTTTGACTCGTGTTCCCTAAACTCCACCTTAGTATAATTGTGTTTTGTAGTTTAATTAGAAGGGTTATTAGCGACATAACACACAGAGTAGAGATGAGGAGAGTAGCTGATTGAAAATTACGCTTGAATTTGCGTGGATAAATTATTAAAAATCAATCACAAAACTAAAATTCTGAAATCTACCCCGTGGTGCACCTGGCCGGGCTTTGGAACCCACCCACCAAACGTCCCCGTCAAAGGAGATCAAGTACAATTCGAGTCTTCCCTTGACCACATGCTCATCGTTGCAGGCGAAATATATGCGTTCGCTTAAACGATAATAACCTGAATGTCCAATGTTGAGGTTGATCACATAGCTTCAATTATGAAATTCCTTGGGGTTCCTAAGTTTCCCAGACAATATTTTGCAAATATCCCTAATATACCGTTTAAAAAATGTGGAAATTAAAAATAACTAAGATGAGATTGATAAACATGAAAAGAAAAATTAATTACACTGCAACATTTGGGATTATTTTTTAGTTTTATCGGGTTTTGAAGATGTATGTCTGTTTAAACTTTAAATTAACAAATTTGTATGTCTGTTTAAACTTTAAATTAACAAATTTATTTTTTAATAAGACTTTTTAGAATAAATTGTTTTTGAAATGTAACTTTAAATAAAATTTGTAAAAAGGCTTTTTGTTGTTCGAATTATTTTTAAATACCAATTATTTTTTCTCTCAGTTTTAACGGTCAGATACGGGTTTAATTCTTGTGATTTTTGTTGAGTTTTATCTCTTAGATTTTTTTGTCTGTTTCAAATAAATTTCCCCGGCATTTTTTTTCACGTTTCTCTCTACTACGTAATATTTCCTTTTTCTCAAGGGATTTCCTTTGTTTTTCAGTTTTTTCCACCCATACCACGTCTTACTACCCATCCGACATGTACGCATTTTAATTACGCTAATGGAGTAGAGATGACGGAAGTTAAAAACTGAGAGAAAATGCACCCGTATTTGCGTTAAGATGAAGGCGTCTCAGGATCTAAAAAAATGACTCTTTTATGAGATATGCGGGAGGACTCAATTTAGACCAAAGAACAGACCTGCCGAAAGAAAGAACACCTAATAACAATGATAATTTGCGTAGAGTGGGAAGTAATTAAGAAGAAACCATCCTTTTTACGGCGGGGCGGGATTCGATACCCTTCCCAGCACCGGCTAGCCCAGACTGGGTGGGTCTGACAATTAGTCCGCGTGTCCACCAATTCGAGTCTCGTGATTGTTGCCAACCGTATATAACTCAAACAGAAAAAATAGAAACCCTCTAATTTAATCTCTATACAGTGTGAATATCATCAAAGTTGGGCGGTTTAATTTTTAGAAATTTTAGAGTTCATGAATGTCAAATAGAAAAAATTACAAACCAACTAATCTCATTAGAAATTTCAAAAGGTATACTGATACATCAAAACGGAAATAAGAAAATTTCTAAAAAAATAATTCTATAAGCCCAATTTCAGGAATTGAAATTACGAGAAAGTGGCTGAACTGATGTTTACAAACGAACACGCATTTTTAAGGTTATGAGTGCGAGATGCCTCTAAAAAATAGTATCTGCCAACAAAGATCTTGTTTTTTATGAAGTTCTCATACAGGTGTGANGGGGGGGACGAAATATGTTTAAAGACCTCAAGATCTATGTAAAATTGATAGCCTAGACTAGTAAACCTTTAAATATAAAACCTAGTAAAACCTCATTCTATAAGATTTCCTCTAATAAAAAGTTGTGGATGCATTTTAGCGCGAGAATCTACAGAGATCGGTGCAAAGAGCCACTAGTTTTAACATGAGTATTGATACATTAAAAAAAAAAACTAAAGTGACACAAAGAGAAGTTACTGCTCTATATTTTATCCCCCCTCCCTCCGTTTCCCCCATTTTTCCTTCTGTCTCTTCGATTTACACTTCAAACCTTCACTTCCTCTCCTCTTAAAGCTTGTTTGACGACACGAAAGAACTATGGAATGTATTTGTCATGAATTATTACATCGTCTGCGAGAGAAAGAGAGAGAGAGCGTTACATCACCTGTGAGAGAAAGAGAGCGTAAGTGGGAGAAAAAGATAGATACAAGATGCTACCATTGTTTTAAGGTACGATGGACACAAGTTAAGGTCCGTTATTGACCAAAATAAATAAAAATATTGCTCCAGTACGTACGTTAACCCTGAAACCTTAGCTCATTCGGTAGCGTGTCCGAGTAAGGTAAAGGTCCCGACTTCACTTCCCGGCAGGACCGAAACATTTATCATGGGTGAAATTAAGATATTTCCTATTTTACAGTGAAGAATCAACTGCTGAGGGCCGAATGTTGGGTCTGTTCTAGATTTAAATTAGCTTATAGCTCATCTACTTATATTACCAGTCATTTCAGAAAATCCACGTTAAATACCTCTAATAGTTTTTTTATAAGTAAATACGTATAATTAAATTTCCTACATATTTTAATCTCGACAGTTCTTAAATAGCTGTCATGGGTATCGCAGAATTTAAACCTAAACATTTTAAATTAAGATTAAAAAGTAATTTCTAATTTCATGACAGATAGTAAAGTGCTGTTTAGATATTATGTAGAAAATTAAACTGAAGAAATATTTTATTTATTTCGGACCATAAAAATGTTTTTAATTTTCAATAACTGCAAACACATTTACCTTTCGTATTTCCCGATTCTATTTATTCTCTTCTCTCATTTTTAACATCCATTGCTGTTTTTCAGCCTTTGGACTGGATCAGTTTCGTATTCCCTTCCATTCTACCTTAAGGGGTCCGCCTACCAGAGCTCAGAGATGCGTTTCAGACGTCCATAAATGATTTTGTTGGTTTAAAATATTGCTCGCGACCAAATTAAGGCGATCTTTATATATGACTAAAAACCTAACATTTTAAGATTAATCAAAAAAAATATTTTAATGTGAAATTAGCTCATTTTAGAAAAAGGTTTTAAGCGAAATTTTGCAGTTTATTATTATTATTATCACCGCGTCTTACTACCCGTTCGGGTTATACGCACTTACGCTAATGTGTAATGGTAGGGTGATTGTGAGATGAAATGGAGGACCTACAGTTTAACGTGGAATCCGAACCACGGTGGAGACCTGGCATTCCTCACATTCACAAGATGTCTTGTCAGAGGTGAAGAAAGGGTTTGGTAATCAGATAAATCTGTGCCGGGACCGAGGATTGAACCCCGGCCGCTAGCATAGAAATCTGACACCTTACCCCTAGACCGCCAGGTCACCATTTCGCAGTTCTCAGATCAACATAAATGATTAGAAACAAATATATATCCTGTCTCAAACAAATAAAGTCAATTTCAAACAAATATATTCAAAGAGTGTCATCCCCATAAGTTAAACAGAGTAGTGGGAGAACATTTTCCTTCAAATAGGCGACATCCTTAAACTCTCTTCTACAGACGTACTCATTAAAGTTTCCTATGGAGCCAAAATACAGTCCACCCCTCAAATTACGGGTGTCAATACAACGGAATAATGTAGCAGCTGTATTTGTGGAGAGCCTGGAAGGGTTGTAAAACGTGGTGCACTAAAATAAACACCTCTCATAAAATATGAAACAGGTTTTTTTTATCAAGTAACAATGTGTATTGTTATACATAATGTAGTTTGGTAATGTTACACAAAACAAAGCTATCAATATACTTTTTTTAATTAAGTTATCAATAATATATTGAAAAAATTGTTAAATTATTTTTACCCTGCAGGCGACCTAGAAAAGTGAATAAGTATACCACACAGTTACGTCACTTTAGAAAAAACCTTACTATAGGAAGATATGTGTATATTTGTTTCATATTTTACTATTTAACTTGAAGATAAAATGAATACATACAGACAAAGTTGATTAGAATAATCACATACGTTAATGACAAATCATTGGGGGGAGGCAGGGGGTAGATCTGAGTTTAAATTATGAACTAGGGGTGTGTGAAACTTCGATTTCACTTCGAATTAGAATCGCGAGTAAAATTTCGAATTCGACAATTACGAAGGTTAGCCACAAAAAAAAAATCTGAACTAATTTACATCTGAAATGCCCAAACTTAACATGTACAGTATGACGAAGATATACAAAGGTAGGAGAATGCACAGTCCAATTTTCATAAGAAAGGCATTTTTTTAAACAAGATACAAACACATTTTTTACGGTCCATATTGATAACATTTTGCTATTGTATTAGTAATATTTTATAGGTATTGATAATGTCTATCAAAAATGACTGTTGGATCACACAACTTGACGTGTGAATACATGAAAGTAGATATAGCTTTCTAGCCATGTGATGAGATAAAGTTCTTACTATGAACATTGGACTTTACTGGACCTGCGCGCCCTCGTGTGTTCTAATCTTCCCACGCCATTGGGCATGCAGATAAATACTGCAATCTCGTCTTGTTTGGTTTGCCGGTGACGGTGATATCGGAGTTTGAATCCCACCACCGTGTACCGAGATGATTGTTTCTAAAATGGTTTCTCACTTTATCTTTGCGTCAATTAAAGTACGTCTTTTCTAAGATATAAAAAAATAAGTATATCTTCCACATCCTTACCCGACGAATACAAATGGTCCGAACGGGCAGTGAGACGAGGAGCACATAAAGAAAATAATAGAACAGCATTAAAATTATAAAATTAAGAGTAAAAACAAAACTAGAGTATGGGCTATATATTTTCAAATGAATGTAATATAAATGAAAAAAAGAAGATGATGTAAAATTTATTGTGCTTTAATTTTATTTTATTTTTAAATAAAAAAGACTCAATGACGTAGTATATAAAACAAGATTATTACGCTCCATAAACCAAGGAAACAAAGCACTATCAAAAGGCGTCTACGTCCCCAAATTTCTCGTCATCAACAGCTTTACATAAAGAGTCAAGGAAAAATACTTTATCTCAGGTGCATTAAGATGTAAAAGGGAGATACATTAAGATATTATATATATAAAAAAATTATCTCGGAAAAGAGAAAAAAAATCACGAAAGGGAAAAAAAGAGACCCCTTAATCGTACGGCAAATTGCACGACAACTCCGCCCAGTTTCTTGTCTTATGTTGGCAGGCGCTACTTTAGTCAGGGCGTACACTCTGACAAAAAATAAATAACCTTTCAAAACAACACACATCTTAGGATGAGTTTTAAAGTAGTCATAAATATACAAATAAAGCAAGGAGAGGGTAATGTGAAATGTAAAAAAAAATATTATTTATTCAGATATGAGATAATCTCATATTTAAAAAAAAAATGAATGCCACGTTTGACAGAAAAGCAAGTCAAATGTTTTTGTTATTGTTGTGGTAGTTATTTTTTATTAGAACAATCTTTTATGATTAAAATAAAATAAATATTGTTTCAGTATTTTAATATTTTTCATGATGCATGAGCATAGTGGCTTTTTTGCAAAAAGGTTCTGTAGAAAATCTATTGGAGCAATAGTTTATTTATTTTGGCCAAAAAAGGGTGTTTTTATTAAGAAAATACTAAAAAAACATTGACCGTAACCGCACACACTACCTGTAACTCAACCTAAATTCCCTCTAAGATATACCATAGTCAACCTCAGTGGTCTTGGGATAAAGTGCTCGCCTCAAGATCCGCTGTTCATGGCTTCAAACCCAGTCGGAGTCTACGGCTTTTTTTGTGCGAGAGAAATCCGTAGCACAACTTCTTTCGGAGGGTAAGTAAATCCGTCGGTCCCATGTTGATTGTGGCATGTTAAAAGAACCCTGGAAGGTATGAGAAAATACCTTTCCCGGCAAAATTTGTAAGACCTTTCGCGCTCGCTCATAGAAATTACTGTGCTGATATAATCAGTCGGTACAGAAAGTGCACGTTAAATATCTCAAATTAATAAATACATAAAATCAGAAAACCATAGATAATAAAAAGTCTGTGCCTCAAGTCTTACAACCCGACCGGATTGTAACCACTTTTACACTGACGCGGTAAGGAAGATAGGTGTAGAATTTTGATTAAATTTAGTTGAAATTGAGGGAAAAGTAAGAAAACAATTTAGTAAAATATACCTCAGTATATCCGGCAGGGTTTCGGGCCCTGACCTACCCGTCATCACCAACTGGTCTGACGCCACGTGTCCTGTTCTGTTCGTATATTAGTCTTAAAACCAGTCATAGCCGATGCGACGAAACATTTATTACCACGTTCCCTTCCGTAATGAAAAACCATTTTATGTTCTAGTCACTTTCTTCTTTTCTTTTTAAAAAAGTACAAGTGGCTATATTTCAAAAATAAACATGCGACAGCCTGGTGGCGTGGGAACAGACTGTACCAACCATACAGTAGTAGGCGTGTGGGCGGATGTATAGGAGGGGAGGGAGGGGGAGGTGAAAAATAATAGTCGATCTCGAGGTGAGATAACGAAACGTAAAGCGAGGCATATTACGTCATTCTTTATCGGCCTGCTAATGGCGGCCGCACGCCAGTCACAACAGTTCGGTAAATAATCATTAGACGTGTGCACCAGTTTACAGCGGCGGCACACACCACACTCACCCCCCCCCCCCACCCCACACCCCTTTTTTCTTTCCTGCCTTTGTATCGCACCTTTAGCATTCAATAAACAAAAAACAAAAAAATGCACCCTTCATCCCTACATCGACTACCATGAAATAAATATTTCAATTTTATTCACTAGCTTTGAAAAGTTACCAGACCAAATTACGTATCACTACGCTGAACCAGATGATCTGCAAAAACATGTGTTTAGCAGCTGTCACTTTTGACAATCCAAATTTAGGTATATCCCTAAATTATGACTGTCAGAAGTCAGCTGTGAGTTATCAGTCAGCACCAAAGAAGCCACGGGCTACTGTAATAATTATCTGAAGTTAACAACCCGAAGGTTGGTTTAATTTCTGGACTCATCCTACACTGGACATGAACTCAGCCATTCGGCTGGTTAGTGCTTCCTCCACCATCTGGTAGAAACCCCATGTAGCCCTACTAATTGAGTTAAGAGAGTATGGTAGTTCCCGTTACCTTCCACTGTGAATTTCTAATAGCAAGCACGAAAAGACCTACCAATTTTGCCGGGAAAGGTATTTTCACATACATTCCGGGGTTATTTTACATGCCACGTAATTTACATGGGACCGACGGTTTTACTTCTCCTCTGTAGGAAGTTGTGATACGGATTTTTATCACCCAGGAAAACATATTATAGTAATTAGTAAGTACATAGGTGACCTGGTGGTCTAGGGGTAAGGTGTCAGACTTCTATGCTGGCGGCCGGGGTTCAATCCCAGGTCCCGGCAAAGATGTATCTGATTACCAAACCTATTACACATTAGCGTAAGTGCGTATAACCCGAACGGGTAGTAAGACGCGGTGCTAATAATAATAATAATAATAATAATAAGTACATAATGCCCTAACGGGTAGTAAAACACGGTACTATACATAATTAGAGAGAAATTATTTCGTATGAAGCAACAAACTTGAGTATTTGTATGAAAAAAATCTTTTAAGTGGGTTTATTTTTACGGTAAAAATGTTAGTGTTGTATTCAGTTAAAGCTTAGTGGTGCTCTGTGAACGACCTACTATTATGGATGCTATTAGCAAACTATTAGCACCCGTGCAAAGATGTACTTACTTTCAAGATAGCACAGTTCGTGTTTTGTCAACCATGAAAAAAATACAGGCGCATGCTCGAAAGAGATAAAAGTTTCCCACCAAATAGTTTTTTTTTATTAAGGTAATTTAACGCGCCCTTTCTAAACCGAACTGAATACATCACCCCACGACTTGTAAAATAGCTTGGGATGTAGGGGACGCGAGAAAAGGTAAATGTTTTGGCAGTTTTCATATCAACTTTTTTTTTCAGACAAAAGTAATAAAATATTTTCTTCCAGTAGAAAGAGAGTGTTTGATTTTCTTTACATGGTGATAGCAATGGTGTCCTGGAATTTAATGACAACTTTCCCCCTTCTTTTAAAATGTTTCTCAACAATACCCCTATACTCATGATGTATATATTAATTATTTAATAACCTGTTGGTTTCACCATGTAAAGAAAATCCAACTAAGTCCATACCGGAGCAAATTTTTATTTATTTTGGTTAAAAAAAATAATATAAAAACTGCAAAAACACCTTTTTACGCATCCTCTACACTTTCACCTTAATAATTAGGATCATACTACCGTCGGCAGTTAATTAAGCACTTTGAAAAGGAGAGATTAAATTACATTAATAATACATTTTTCGACCATGCCGGGAATTGAAACCGGAACGAGTGGCTCAGTAAACAGGCACGTGATTGATGCTTACAAACCCAACAGCTTTTAAAATAACCACATATCTTATGTTTCGAACACAGCAAACATAAACATGTTTTGTCTCGTGTTTTTAAAAGCTGTATTCATATGTAATAATAATAATAATAATAATAATAATAATAATAATAATAATAATAAAATTTAGCACCACGTCTTACTACCCGTTCGGGTTGTACGCTTTAAGTACTAATTATGCTAATGGATTAGGAATTGGGAAGGGTGAATTAGAGGAAGTGAACCTGCATTTGCGTGGAGGGAGAGTGGAAAACCATTTAGGGAAGGAAAAAAAACAGTTCACCCGACCGAGATTCGAACCTCGATCTCCCCGTCCTCAGCAGTCGAGCTCAACACGACTAGCGCGTTAGCCAACTACGCCACCGAGGCGGGTCATATTTAATAATAATGATGAATTCTAATGGGTGACTACAAAGGGTGTTTCTAGGGCGTGTTCGAGTTCCGACACGAAAACTGATTTAATCCCTTTTACGATAAAGGTAACTTAATTCTATGGTCGAATACCACCACTTGGTGGGTTAGGGGGGTGGGGACCTAATTACTTCACTTTGGGGATAGGAGGAGGATAGGAGGGGGGTTGAGTTCCTTCACGACAACTGAAGGAATGGATTTTAAGTATAGTTGGTTAATTTCTATATATACTTATGGTTCCTACGCAACCAAACTTAACCTAACCTTTCATGCGTTAACGAGTTTCGTTCTTATTTAATTTTGTAATTTACTGTGTGAAGATCCCCTCCTTGAGGTGTCGTGGTAGGAACCCGACCATCGCTATGGGACTAATTATCTCCGTGGAGGAACCCGACCATCGCTATGGGACTAATTATCTCCGTGGAGGAACTCGACCATTGCTATCGGACTAATTATCCCCGGGGAGGGACTCGACATCTCCTGTTTTCTATATGTATATTGCAACATTCCTAAAACAAGCACGGGCCTACAAACAAAACAACTGTGTAATGCTCGTAGTAATTTTGGTAATAATTATCATATTTTGTAGCTAAAGTTACGTTACAGCAAAATACGGGGGGAGGGGTGTGCGCGTGTTCATGTGTACGGGTATAGTAATCGATTCTAAAACAAAGTTTCGGTGGCCACGTGGTCTAACGCGCTACTCTCGCAGTAGACTGCCGATGACGGGGAGATCGTGGATCGAATCCCGGTCGGGTGTACTGAGAGGGGTTGTTCCAAAGTGGGTTTTCACTCTCCCTCCACGTAAATGCGGGTACACTTTCTCTAAATATAGCCCTCCTAATCCCTAAAAACCATTACCTTGATTAGTAAATAGGCGTATAACCCGAACTGGTAATATGACGCGGTGATTTAAAAAAATCGAGAATTGTTAAGGAAGACTTTTCCGAAAGCCCAAAAGGCGCTGACAATTTCTAATTCGTTGACGTAGCACAGATATGAGAGTTATGAGGTCAGCAAGCTCGCATGGAGTACAGTCTTAATTTTTAAAGAAAGTGAATTTTACAAAATACAAACACATTTCTTGTATCAAAAATTGATTACAATTTTTTTTATCAATTTATTAGTGCTATTTTGTGGGTTTTGGTAATCAAAAAAGTGACAGCTGAAGATCACATGATTTTGACTTATGAATATTTTGAAGAAGTTTTCCTGTCAGATAAGGTCCTTCCTATGAAAATTGGACTGTAGATAGATGAAAGGGCGTAGTTATCAAAACAAAACATGTCTAGGAAACTTGACAGGTCCGATAGGTTATAGTTTACCTGTCATACGGAAATTAAGGTGGAAAGGGGGGGGGGG
>CABFVX010001584.1:57908-72149 GCA_902151425.1 Timema shepardi | reverse complement strand
TCCTTCTCACGTATTCAAATTATGATTGTGGGCCAACTCTAAGCCCGTGGGTGTATGTATGTGAATATAACCCTCCCCTCAAACCCTTTTCACCCAAACTACCGCAATACAACAGTCTACCAAACAGTGCGTGCTATTATACTTCAAAGGCATACAACAAAGGGGGACCTTTTCGCGTGATTAGACTTACGAAAGGCATTGAGAGGGGGGAGGGGGACGATGATTAGAATCTTCTCCCGTCATATACAAGGGCCAGTGTTTGAGCTTTTTAACGGGTTCAATGGGCACAGTAGTAACATGTCCGGTGGCGTTCTTTGTGACGAGAGGATTCGATCGGCTCTTTTAAAAAACACACACACACGACTCTGCGAAGAACGTTTGGTATTTCTATTTTCTCGCAATACCGTCAGCTGTGGTGGCCTTTACTTTAAAGTAGTCCCCGTCGAAAACAAACGGATTAGAGACGGGTGGAGGTGGGGGGACAAGGGAAGGTGTAAGTTATTGGTTCTTATAAGATAAAAATATATCTCTTGCATGAACTCGAATAAAAATCACTCGAAGAGGAACGCGCTGACGAAGGCGTAAATCACTTATTTTCTATGGTTTGCCAGTGAGGGTGTTCTGATGCAAATATGCCTTAAATGGTTTTTCACTCTTCCTTCATGCAAATGCAGTTACACTTCTAAATTCTACCTCCCTCATGCTTTCTTCGTTAGTGTAAAATTGATCCTAAAAGCAACCTCCTTTGAAACGTGCTTCGGTGACTAAATGGTCTAAGGTGTCACTTTCGCGTTAGACTGGCCTGCTTATGACGGGGAGATCAGGGTTTGAATCCCGATGATGATTTTTTTTTACTGCTCCGCAAAAGCTCAATTTCAATATTACCTTACGACTGAGTTTAATAAGGGCGACATTCTACGGCATGCTTATAAAGGTTTTTTTATCCAATCTCTAAATGCAAATTATGGTGCAATTATTAATAAAAACCCGCCTCGGTGGCGTAGTTGGCTAACGCGCTTGTCGTGTTGAGCTTGACTGCTGAGGACGGGGAGATCAAGGTTCGAATCTCGGTCGGGTGAACTGGGGGTGGTTTTTACTAAATGGTTTTCCACTCTCCCTCCACGCAAATGCGGGTTCACTTCCTCTAATTTAAACTTCCCAATTCCTAATCCATTAGAGTAGTTAGTACTTAAAGCGTATGAACCGAACGGGTAGTAAGACGCGGTGCTGTATATTATTATTATTATTAATAAAAATAGCTTCTTCATCGAGTCAACAACCCGAAGGTTGGTTCTAATGGGCTTCCTGATTCATCCGGAGCGGCGCGCGCACTGGTTAGCATCACCCCACCGCTCCATCTGGGAGAAATCACATTAACTGAGGAAGTTCGTGGACAATTGCGGTAGCTCCCCGTTGCTTTACACACTGAATTTCTTTGTGCGAGTGAGAAAGAGTCCACACATTTTGCCGAAACGATATCTCATATCTTACAGGTATATTTTACAAGCCACAATCGACTTGTAACAGTCGGCTTTTAATTTCCCTTTCAAAGGAAGTTTTTATCTATCACCCCGTCTAAATACCTGTTCAGGTTACTATAGGAATGTGTGATAATTATTCTAATGGGATAAGTATGAGGAAGAAAAGGTTTATTAGAGGGAATCTACCCGCATTTGCGTGAGAGAGGAGTGGGAAACCAGTTAGTAAAAACCACCCCCAGTTCACCCGACTCGAGATTCGAACCTTGATCTCCCCGTCCTCAGCAGTCAAGCTCAACACGACAAGCGCGTTAGCCAACTACGCCACCGAGGCGGGTTTTTATTAATAATTGCACCATAATTTGCATTTAGAGATTGGATAAAAAAACCTTTATAAGCATGCCGTAGAATGTCGCCCTTATTAAACTCAGTCGTAAGGTAATATTGAAATTGAGCTTTTGCGGAGCAGTAAAAAAAAAAAATCAGCTAATTTTGAGACTTTTAGTCAGCGCCATATTTGGCATTAAAATAAACACGCTTTTATTACGTTCCAAGTACTGTACTAATAGGTTTGAAGACTCAACTTCCAGAAAAGTTTCATTAACCTACTTTTACTGCAGTAATATACTTTATAACCCAATAATATCGTCAAAAGGTTTATGTCCTAGATTAACTATTTGTAAAAAAAAAAGTCAGTAATATTGGGTATATTTTAATGGAGCAGTTGATTACGTTCTTATAAAGCTTACACCGTTGTATTATTAGTACCAATTTAATTTGTTAAAAGTTTAATTTATTTTTAACCCTCTTCGGTGGTCTTGTGCTCCAAGGCGTCGCTATCACAAGAGATTAGACTACCGGTGACGGAGAGATCGGGGTTCGAATCTCGGTCGGGTATGCCGAGGATGATTTTTTCCAAAATAGTTGTCCACTCTCCCTCCACGCAAATGCGGGTAAACTTCCTCTAAATCCAACCTTATTTATCCTGAACCCACTATCGTAATTACTACTTAAGCGTATAACTCGAACGGGTAGTAAGAAGCGGTGCTAAAAAATAACATTTAGTCAAATATTTGCTATTTGATAGTAGTCTATGACTCAATTTTTGTTTTATAAGTTAACTTATTTTCCATTTTTACATAAATGTGAATTATTTAGTTTTCGAATTCAAGTATAGGCCTATGGGGTGTTTTAAAGGTGTTTTGAATACTTTAATAAATTATATTATGTTCCTTATTAAGATTTGAGAAAAAAAAATTATATATGGGGTCTAGACCCTTACTGTTAAAGTAAGAAGATGTGTGCTTTATTCTAATTCGAGCGAGCGGGGTTCGATCCCCAACCGGGTATATTAAAGTTAATTTTCTACAAAGGTGTGATTCCCAAACCTGTATCCAGGCGAATGCTAAATAAATTACTTTGACAGTACTGCTGCTCTTAATAAGACCGATGCTACCAAAAAAATTAAGCACCGCGTCTTACTACCCGTTCAATTTGTACGCATATGTAGGTAGCCTACTAATTACGCAAAAGGTTAAGGGATGAGTAAAGTTGAATTTAGTGTACACGAATTTGCGTCGATTGATAGTGGGAAAACACCCTCAGTACACTCGACCGGGATTCGAATCCCCATCTTCCCGTCATAGGCATTCCAGTCGATTGTGATATTGACGCCTCGGACCATACGATCACCGAAGCGGGTATTATTACTACTAATATTACTATTGTCTACTAATGATACTGTTGATACTTTTGCTAGTATGTACTAATAATTATATTAATACTTAACATTGTTTTAAATTTAATGTGTTTAACTGGAGTAGTTTGTATCAAGAATCGTCTACAATATCTGAAATAATCATTTAATAATAAAGTATTGTCACTTCCGTGGAAACGTGACAGAAACACCCACACGGGACGTGACATCAGGCGCCAAACCAAATAAACAAAAGAATACAAGAGCACGCACCATAAAATACATCGTACAATAGAAAATAATCACCAGCATCTTGAAGACAAATCGAAAAATAAAAAAAAACTGAAACGCTCCTTCGAATTGTAATCCTGAGGTGGTAAACTCTTTTAGTAAGTTTCACTTCCTAGTCCCTGAGATTCAGATCTTCCAGTTTCTTTCAATGTAATTCCTTTTTATTACTCTCCTTTCTATCTTCCTTCTTCTTCATCGGGTTTGTCCTTTTTGTCCAGTCTAACTACACCAGAAGCTGCGAATGCGGTCGTGTCGTACGTGACTATTTTGAAAGAAACATTTGCAATGAACTATAGTTTCTGCTAACCGCCAGCTTATTGGCCGCCGCGTGAAGATATACGACCACTTTGCTTCTTACTACCAACATAAAGAACCAAAATACGGGTCCACTCTAGGACGTTATGCGATGGGGAGGGAGGAAGATGTAAAGGTCGAAGGTGAATATTGGGAAGAAAAGAAGGGGNGGGGTTAAGAAGTATTTTACACCACGCCATCTTTGAGAACTAATGACTGAATTACTAGATTTTGAACCAGTAAATTAGACCCTATCTCGAAAAAAAAAGTAGTTGAACTTTCTTTCCCATTAGAGCAGTTTAACTTTAGTGAACGAATTTGAAATAATCATACCAGCTCTTATGGAGGGGGAAAAATTAAAACTTTATCATAAAAAGTTGAAACATGACTTTGATGTAATATATTTATTTTACGTTTAACTTGGTTGGTTAACCTTCTACACGAATAATAAAAATAAAGAGGGGTTCGTATACATTTTAGTTTCTTGACTTTTTAATTTTTATCAACGTGACCTTTCACTAATGCGACTACTTTATTTTTAAATAACTTGGAAGAAAATTTCAAAATCAATAAAGAAACCGAAAAGGGCATCGACCAGACTTTGTCAATATTGAAATACGACGTATAAAAGTGGCAGGTATTTATTAAACATAATATTTAAAAAAATAAAATAAAAAGTTGAAACGCAAACCAACAAATGTCAATAGTAATTATTATTGTTTTAGTTGCTAACCCTTAAAGAAGTTCTGAGAATAAAAATAATATTCCTTTGATACACATTAAAATATATTATTGTATGATTTCAAGGTTAAGTTGATTAACTATGCATAGTAAAAAACGCACTTTGGTGGTCACAGGCTTATTTTTTTAGCATACTCATACTACCCGTTTGGATTATACGCATATTCACGCTAATGTGTTAAGGATGATTGAGTTTATAGACCATGTGCCCGCATTTGCGTGGAAGGAGAGAGGAACCATTTAGGAAATAACCAACCAAAATACACCCGACCTGGATTCTAGCCCGGATATCCCAGTCCGGTTCAGTCAATTGCGAGAGTGACGCCTTAGACCACGAGACCACCGCAGTGTTTTTTGTATCTATCTTGCGAGATAGAGTATTTACGCCGACAGTTTTGAATCGCGGCTAAATACTTTGGTGTTAAGTCTTCTAAATGTGATTTGTTACCGACGTTTTCTCATAGTCTCTCCAAGCTATTTCGGGTGCATACCATAAAACAAAATCCTTCCCGTCCCTTCCGATTGTTTCTAATAACAATGATAATATAATAATAAGGGGGGAAAAACTCTTTTTAAAAGATATAATTGGCTTTGTTTGCTGGTACTTCAATAAAAAATTAAACTTTTTAAGTTTGCCAAAAAAAATGTATTAACGAACTCAAAAGTATCTTTAGAAAGAGGACTAATCCTATTATCATAATAAATTAAAGAAAAGTTGTTTTAAATGTGTGTTTTTTTTAATTTAAAAGTTATTTTTAAGTAGCGTAAGTTCATTATTTTCTTTTCAAGATTCTTTATGCAAGATTACAGTTTCAAGAGTTGATAGCCATGGTGATGATGTCCTCGTCATATTTTCATTTTCTATTCAATTTTGTTCTAAAGTAGTATTTATCTGTGTTTAATTTATTGTATTATTTTTTATTAAAAACCTCTTATGTGCCCTAGTTATTAACTGACCGACACCTTTGCTCGATCGGTAGCGTGTTTGCTTATTTAACTAAGGGCCTCAGATTCGATTACCAGCATGGCTTAAAATTATATGTATCATTGGTGAAATTTGGGTTTCCCCTTTCAGAGTGATACATTAACGTCCGGGTGGTTGGTTGTTGTGTGTGCTATTGATTTAAGTTAGTTTATAAGTCGTGTGGTCATATAATCGACTTTAAATACATTAAATAATTATTATTATTAGTTGGCCTTAATACATAAAAAAGGTTATTTAAAACTTAATGTAAAGCATAGCGATTAAAAACTAAAAAAACATTAGCGACTAAAGTCAATAAAAATTGCCTTAATGAGTTTATTCAAACGATAAGTTAATGACGTCGTTTTCAGTTAAAATAAAACACAAATTCTGCCGATATTTTAAAAATAAATAATTCTACGATTTTATACGGGGTAGCTTCTTCGGTGTGAATGGCAAGTTGACTAAAATTTAGAAGTAATTCGGATATAGGATTTTTAAAAACTTTGTTTCGAGTCTACGGCCAGACTGACAAGCATGCGAGCAAGCGCGTGATTAGCAGATAACTCTTGATAGTTGACAAGGAGGCAAAGGTTCGAATCTTGGCTCAGTGAACTGGCGGTGATTTTTGAAAAGTGATTTATTGTTGTGGTTTTCCCATCCTCTATCCGCGCTAATGATGATTGTAAAGGCCTACTTTGATTATAATATTGAAGTATTTTATCATATAAGTTTTACATATATATATATACACATACATACACATATGTATAGTTTAAGATCATACCAATTAAATTAGGCCATTAGTAGCAAGTTTGCTAAGCCTATCGATAATTATAAAAAAGTCAAATATCATGTCAAATTGAGAAGTTTTCCTACCACTCAATGAACCAACATAAAATAATGCTGTCGGCGCCTGTAAGCTAGGCTGTTCCGGCTCGAGCGCACGCGCTTGAAAAATAGAACCGGTTCTATCTTTCAAGCGCGCTCGCTCGCTTCAGTCTGGCCACCTCTCATTACAACCAATGTGTTATATTTTATATTTTAGTCGCTCGCTCGCTCCAGTCTGGCCACCTCTCATTACAACCAATGTGTTATATTTTATTTTTTAGTCGCTCGCTCGCCCAGTCTGGCCACCTCTCATTACAACCAATGTGTTATATTTTATTTTTTAGTCGCTCGCTCGCTCCAGTCTGGCCACCTCTCATTACAACCAATGTGTTATATTTTATATTTTAGTCGCTCGCTCGCTCGCTCGCTCGCTCCAGTCTGGCCACCTCTCATTACAACCAATTGTGTTATATTTTATTTTTTAGTCGCTCGCTCGCCCAGTCTGGCCACCTCTCGTTACAACCAATGTGTTATATTTTATATTTTAGTCGCTCGCTCGCTCTAGTCTGGCCACCTCTCGTTACAACCAATGTGTTATATTTTATATTTTAGTCGCTCGTTCGCCCAGTCTGGCCGTACCCTAACTCTTAAAATGTCCTATAATTAATTACTGGGCTTTTCTCGCACCCCTTCCATCCCACCTTAAGGTTGAGGAATGTTAACTTGTGTAACCAAATTTGCGTGGATGGAGGGTGGAAAACAACTCAAGGAAAAAAAAACCTTAGGTACAACTTACCGGGATTCGAACCCCAATCTCCCAGTCATCAGCAATCTTAGTCTATTGCGAGATTGACACCTTAGACCACGCGGCCACCGAAGCGGGTCACTATTAAGTAAATATACATTGTTAAATTGTTCCGATTGGTTTAGTAGAAACTATTTTAAGCATTAAAAATTAATGACATAGCCAGCCTTTTTTTTAATAAAGTCCATTGCCCTGGTCGATAAATGCATATCCTGGATACAGTAAATATTCTGTTCATTGAAATATAATCAATTTTCATTTGTTAGAGGTATTTGAAGTGCTCTTTCTGAATAGACTGATCAGCACACGACTTGTAAACTAACTTAAATCTAAAACAAACACAACATCCATCTTCTCGCTGTTAATTCATCACTGTGAAAGGGGAAACTCACATTTCAACAATTATACATTTTTCAGCCATTCCAGGAATCGAACCTGAGACACTTCGCTCAGTATACAGTCACGCAATTCCAGTGGATAAATAAATTGAAAAAAACTATTACGCAACTAGCTTAAATAACCTGAGTCCAAACATCAATATTTGTTTACGCTTTATTACTCGTCCGGATTTTACCCATTCGAACAAGCTGATGAGGATGGTAGAATTGATAGGAAACGTGCCCGAATTCATGTGTTGGAGAGTGAAAAACCATTATTTACAAACAAGGCCGGGATTCGAACCAGAATATCCCCGTTACCGTCAAAAATAAAGTAAATGAGCTTGCCATTAAGAATATTGAGGAGCGCAATTTGTTCTTAAAAACAAGTCATTAAAAAACGTTATAACCAAAAGATTGATCACGAAATAAAATAAACTCACAAGACACAAACAATATCGTCTCATGTATATTTAATTAATACAATCCCGAGATTAATTACGGGTGCCTACACAAAATAAAATCTCCCAGGATAAGGTTTTTTTGTTGTTTTGTTTTTTCCACTGGGCGAACAAACAATACGTTCCTATGGAGAGATTGCGCGGCCGCTTTTGTATCAACGCGCCATGATAAAATAGTAATAACAATAATACAATATCATAAATTATTGTTCCTATACCCCGAAATGTTGAACCAGTTAGTGTTTTTTTAAACACGTATCTATTTCATATTTTACTCATTTAGATCGACATTTTCTCACATTCAATTACAAAACAAAAGTAAAATAATAATAATATATATCGTTCAACACCCTCAGGAAATAATAATAGTAATAGCAAATTCGTTTTAGTTGGTTTCGATGGGATTTCCATCCGGTGCACACGGCTCATTTTGAATAATACACAAGCCCTAAAAACATAGAAAATAATAAATCATGATACTTGCGGCAGTGTTCAATGTTTAGCTGTTTTATGAAATACAAACTAAAAAGAGAACAGGGGGGGGGGGCTGAAGGCGGGTGTTTTAGATAGATAGGGAGTGTTATTTGTAAAGGGGGTGAAAACCCGGAGGGAGAGAGGGGGAGAGGGTCGCTAGGAAAGCAACAGTCAACTGTTTCCACTCCATACTTGACGCGGTTCATTATTCAAATCACACCCGAAGCTCAATTTTAGCACCTGGCCATATAGCGTGCGGGGCCAAATTATCAACCCACTTCCTCTTTTTGATTTCCTCCCCTCCCCCCTATGTAGAGTCAACCAAGACTACTGTAGCTGCTAATAACATACCTCCTTTCAACCCAGCGATATAGCGTAGTTCAAATGGAGGAAAAATAAAAAGAGAGGGGCAGAAAACCCTTAAAGAGTCCAGTCAAGTCGGGACAGAAAAAAAAAGTGTGTTAGGTTGGGTTTTTTTCTAAACAGGGTGTACCATAACTTCACTTCAGCGGTTGACAGGAGACAAAAAAAAACATTAAATAGTTCATACAAGCACGTTCCCCATTTGACTTTGTTTCCGAGTTATAGTCATGATTGTACTCCAGTAATGCGGAGCTGCTTAGCATTGTAGAAAGTGTTCAAAATGGTCACCTTCAGACTGAATGTAAGACTGTAGTCGTCGTGTCGTCGAACGCCGCACTTCTTTATAAATATCAGTTGTTTAGAATAACCGGGAATAACCCATAAAACATACCTGATCAACAGGTCGAGAGATATCGAGTACAGAATACAAACAGTTTAGTGGAATAACTTGGCTGTAGCTCAGAATGGATACAATTCAGGATTTAGTGGATATGAGAATGGCTACAAATCAGACTTTTTATTTGTGGTGCTTGTTTAAGAAATGTCTGAATGGATACCATTCAGTCGTCTTTTACCGCCTTTCAGGCTATGCGCTTAAGTAATAATTACGCTAATTGATTAGGAATTGGGTAGGTTGGATTTTAGAAGAAGTGGACCCACGTTTGTGTGGAGGGGAAGTGTAAAACCATTTGCGAAAAGCCACCTCCAGTTCACCCAACCGAGATTTGAACCTCGATATCCCCGTCCTCGGCAGTCGAGTTCAACACGATTAGCGCCTCAACAGTTGTTGAATGTATGTCCTGATCATAGCGGCATTATATGAGAAATTTTTTAAATGAAGAGAAAAAAGTTGTCATTAAATTCCAGGACACCCTTGACATATTCAACAACTGTTGATATCACCTTGTGAATAAAATTAAACTCTATGTTTTAAGATAAGAAATATTTGATTTATTTCGACCAAAAAAAGTATTGATTTAAAAAACTGCAAAAACACCTACCTTATCTCGCGTTCCTGCAGCCCCGCCATAATTTCAAACATTGATTTAATTTTTTACAGACATATAAATATAATGTATTAATATCAAAAATGGTATTCTATAAGAATTTTTTTTAAACTAAAAGTATTTATCAGGGTTGACCGTAAATTAAATTTAAATTAATTTAAAAGTCAACTCCTGTTTTGTTTTTTTTTTATAAAGGCTTATATAAACAATGTTTTAAATGTGTTGTTTTTTTAAGTGTAGGTCCCCCAACATTCTTTTCATTTGACTGAAATTGTCGGGGAAATTCCTTGACGAAGAGCCCTGTTGTTGGCTAGTTTTTAATTAGCTTTGTTGAGTATTATGTAGGTGGAAGAGAAGTTTCATCTAGAGTTGGTGAATTATTACAAAAAATCTAGTGGCTAGTGGGATGCTGAAACGAACATTGTTTATGTTACTGTATAGAACCCTAGTATATGTTTGTTTCTATTTATTTTAGAGAATTGCATCATTAAGCTATAATAATATAAGGGAATGTGTGTGTGTGCGTGTGTGTGTGTGTGCAATACCCATCACGGCCCGGCACGCAAGAGATCTGAAACTTTTAACATAGGTGGACGGGAAGGAGGTCCGAATTCACCCGGAAGCAGGATTTTTAAATTTTTAATTGGCTTTTTAATTAGACTATTTTTAACCAATTTTTGAAGAATCACGGGCAACGCCGTGTGGGATTGCTAGTTACAAATAAAATATAGCACCATTAAATAATTAGGACAAACTATATACACCGATTTTGGTTGGAAGAACAGACCCCAAAAAAACTAAAACATATTTCTTTGCGGCCAACAATGATAAATATTTCACTTTATTATGTTATTTTATAGGTATTGACCATATACATCGAAAGTGACGACTGTTGATCCTATGACTTGATGTATGAATATATATAAATTGTTTTAGTAACTTTAGTAATTAACATTGTTCTTCCTACCAAAATCATACTTTGATACAGAAAGAAATGCTCTTAGATGAGCAAATGCCTTTCGAATGCGTTCTTTTTCCACCACGTATTTCTCGGCAATCATCGACTCGCCCCACTCGACCATATTATAAATCCCATCAACTCGTCACACTATTGCTAGGCCAGACTGCCAATGAGGGGAAGATAAAGGTTCGAATCTCGGTCAGGTGTATTGAAAGTAATTTTTTTAAATTGTTTTTCACTCTCCCACACGCAAACGCGGCTACACTTCCTCTAAATGACCTTCAGTGCCTAAAACCATAAGCGTACAACCCGAATGGATAGTAAGACGCGTAGCAAAAAAAAATTGTTAATTTATTTTAACACTTCTTTTATTTTTTCCATTGCTATCTCATATTTCAAATGGAAAATTCCTATCCTCATCGACATGAAAACGTGAATAGTTCCGTATTGAGTATTAGGTTAAGTTAGGTTAGGTAAGATCAGTCTGTTCCACAATAATCGTGGTAGATCTTTGCGATGACACGAGCATGGATGCCATGACCTTGAGGTACGGGAGACTTTCAGTGAGTAGATGGATTCCCCCGTCTTATTAAGATACCATTTAGATTATATATACCCACATTCGCAGTGGGGAAAAGTTGAAAACCATTTTAATAAGGCGGTAGACTCGGTTAGGATTCGATCCCAAGTCTCCCGTAAGCATAATACCAAACGATACGAAACTGACGTTTAATCTGCATGCTCAACGATGCAGGTTGAACTTACTGTGCATAGGAATTGAGCCTTATCAGATAGCTGTAAAAGCTACTCTATCTACTTTCATGCATTCATACGTCAAGTAATATGATCTGTTGCTTTAATTTTAAATATATATATATTATCAATACCTATAAAATAACACTAACAATATGGTGACATGTTATCAATGCTGGCCGCAAAAAAAAAAGTTATTGTATTTTCTAAAATATCATTCCTATGAAAATTGGGAGTCTATCTTAGTTGGTGGTGAAGTGGCGTGTTTAGGCTAACGGTTCCAGGTTTGATCACCCGACCAGGGTTATTTTGAATTTGAAAACACCAATATGGTTAGCCAGGGATTTTATGCGTGAGCCATTAGCAGAAAGTGCATTCATTACCAAATGTAGGTCAATGTTTAGCCCCACAACCCTTAAAAATAGGCTACAAGCTTCTTTTTACAAGATTAAACAATTTAAGAGACCTGATAATTTTTTTTTTACTTCTACTGCTCTAAAATTCAAAAAAGCCCCGCAAATGTCAAATTCCCCCACAGTAAACTCGGGACAAATCTTCCGGGAATATTTTTCCAAATAGATACAAACTGCAGTAATCTTGACGTGTTCTTAATCGTGTGGTTTTTTTTACTCTTATTTATCGTCTCCTATCCGCAATACTCTCACCCTCCCTCGTATGCCAAGCCCCTTATATCCCCCCCACCCCCGATTTTCCCAGTCATAGAACAGCAGCGCTCGCCGTGGTCAAGTTGGAAAAACAATAACGGGCGCTGATTCCTGAGAGTATAAAAAGCTCCAACACTCATTAGCACGCGTTAGAGCGCCTAGAGTAGATTTAGAGAGTAATTAACTTTTCCGACAGGTTACGGAATTAAAAAAAAAAATCATATGTATCTAAACGCCAAATAATTTTATCTGCACCTGTCACTTTCGATAGATAATATCAGTAACTATAAAATAATTGCAAATAATATAGTAAAATATTATCAATTTTGACCGTAAGAAAGATTTTTTTTTCTAAAATGTTCTACCAGAATAATTCTGTACCGTGTTTGCACCTTGAAGAACATACAGCAGCTCTAATATAGGGGCAAACAGAAATTATATTCAAGCCCACTTCAGTAGTAGAACGGTCTATTAAGGCGTCACTCTCGTTGGAGACTGGCCTGCCGACGGCGGAGAGATCGGGGTTCGAGTCTCGGTCGGGTCTATTGAGAGTGGATTTTTCCTTAAATGTTTTCCCACTCTCCTTCCACACAAATGCAATTAGGTTAGCTCTAAAAATACTTTCTTTCTCATCCCTACCCTGATTAAAGTAATTATATATGCATATAACAGGTATTAAGACGCGATATTAAAATAGATATTAGTTATTAAATAATTTACCTCAGATTGTCAAAGTGGACATCGTCCGTCAATAGTCAGGAATGCCAGGCCTCCACCATGGTTCGGATTCCACGTTAAACTGTAGGTCCTCCATTTCATCTCACAATCACCCTACCATTACACATGAGCGTAAGTGCGTACAACCCGAACGGGTAGTAAGACGCGATGCTAATAATAATAATAATAATAATAATAATAATAGTTAGGACCACTTAACACATCCCGCCCTATGGGCCAGTTTCATAGTCAAATTTAGTACGCCTCAAGTGCGGCGCTACACTAAGTACATGACGACACCTACCTAAACTCGAATGGAATGGGCCAGTTTCCTATGCGAGAACGGCCCATTCCATTCTGGTTTAGGTAGGTGTTGTCTTGTACTTAGTGTAGCGCCGCACTTGAGGCGTACTAAATTTGACTATGAAACTGGCCCTTAGATGCCAACACTCGAAGAAAAGAAGAAGTAAATGCATTCACAGCAAATAGTGAAAAGATTATTCGCATCTAATGCAAACTAAACGTCAAGCACGTATATTCCAGTTTGCGGGTGACCAAAAATATCTGGGCTCGAATCCTAGGCAGGTGTTCTGAAGTGTTTTTATTTTTTCTAAATAGTTTCACTCTCTCCCTCTACGTAATTACGCGTACGTCTTTCAACTATGTTATACTTGTCCCCATCACTACCCCAATATCATGATTAAAACGCGTAGATTCCGGAAAAAAGGGTGCGATGAAGAGTTGGGGGCAGGGGGGGGGAGGTAGAAGACAATACAAAGTAAAAACCTACCCCAATTAACAAGTGTTAATTCAGACACGAATTAGCTCACCGACAATTCACCGTTAACAAATCATACCATTTAGACCAGGGTGTGAGTATCCATTTTTCAGAGGAACCCAAACAGTGCCCCCAAGAGATCTTAAAACCCTCTGGATGTACGCAATCACGCGCTAGCTAGCCTACGTTCCCCGCACGTAAACTGCGCGTGAGGTAAATGGGGGATATTTACGGTAGAGCACAAAACGAAATTAGCATTACTGTCGAAATTGTCAGCGGGAAAATGAGCGCGCAGCCTTAATTAGCGCTCCGCCCACAAGAGCAAACGCTAAAAACTTCCCCTTCCCGAAAAAAAACACTGGGACAAACGTACTGTATACTCCAAACAATGGAATATGTTTATCAATCGTAATGGGTGGTAGGGGGGGAGGGGGCTAGTCTTTCACTTAAATCCTTTCTATGAAATATTACACAATATGCTGGACAGGGAAGGGGAAAAAAAACCCACCGAATATCGCGTTAATATTCAAACACTGCATTGATACAAACACATCATCCTCGCTTCAGGACATGGCCGGAGGTTTC